>BLKR01004621.1:0-102885 GCA_011170035.1 Teleogryllus occipitalis | reverse complement strand
GATATCCATAAGTATAACTAAGGCGCAAGAGGTAGCAGATCAATTATTGATTATGTTATAGTGAACACAAAAATAATATGGAAAATAGCACCTTAGGACAAAATAAAACCTTAGGACGATAGCATCCCAAATATCTGATACGAGAGTCTCTCGTGGTAGTGATGTACATTCAGATCACTTTCTATTAATAACAACAATATCCATATTAGCTAAATGGAGGAAAAAACTAATAAATAAAACACCGTCCACAAATGAAGAAATATTTAAAATTCACTTATTAAACGAAGATAGTATAAAGAATTTAGGCCATGAACGATTAAAGATACATATAAGTCAGATCCCGACACAAGTTGATGTAGATGAAGAATGGAATAATGTAAAAAATATAATAAAGAAAGCAGCTAATGAGTTGTTGAGTACAAAAAGTAACAATTTCCGAAGAAAAGGACTGAAAGTATGGACACCAGAAGTCGCCCAAGCCATTAATGATAAGAAACACGCTCACAATAAAATGTTGCAACATAATACAGAAGAAACCAGAGGGGCATATAAACAAATAAGGAACTACGCCAAGACGCTTATAAGAAAAGCCCATCAAGAATCGTGGGAACGATTTGTTAGTAATATTGAGAACGATGTGCACGGACGATAAACCTTAGCTTACAATGTAATGAGACATCTGAATAGCGACACAAAGGATACTGCAGAACTAAACATAATCAAAGAGAAAGAGTGGCTGGATCACTATAAAAGTTTAATGTACGACTCGAATGTGGAAGAGGCAGAAAGAAGTGACTACGAAATCTATAACGTAGATCCATTGACATGGAATGAATTAGTTGACTCGCTAAAGAAGCTAAAAAATCGAAAATCACTAGGTCTTGATGGTATTAATCTAGAGTTAATTAAATATGCCGATACGTCATTAAAAAGTAGATTTCTCAATTTACTGAATACATGTTGGAAGACTTGTACTATTCCAGAAGAATGGACAAAGGCAAAGGTAATATCACTATTCAAAAAAGGAAATAGAAGTAAACCAGAGAACTATAGAGGAATTACCTTGCTAAATTCAACATACAAGATATATACTAAAGTTATTAACAGCAGAATTACAACTCTTCTCGACAATATATTGTTAGAAGAACAAAGTGGATTCAGACAAGGAAGATTGTGTATAGATGATGTATTCTCCATTAACTTGCTTATACAGAAGAGGGTAGAATTTAATCAGGAAACGCATATCGCTTTCATAGATTATGAGAAAGCATTCGATATGGTGCATCGATACACGATATGGAAGATAATGAATAAAAGATGCATTCCACTCCATTTAATTGAAGTAAGCAAATCCATATACCAAAGAACTATAAATGTGTTGGATTTAAATGGAAAATTCTCTAAGGAATTTAAAATTAATCGAGGTGTTAGACAAGGACGTAGCCTATCACCAAGTTTATTTAATATTTATATAGACGACGTTCTGAGAGAATGGAAACAGTGTATTACTAATGGCATTGAAATAAACTCCGAAACCACTCTAAATACACTTTTATTTGCAGGCGATCAGATAATTATCCAAGAAAGTGAGGATCAGTTACAGAGGGCTCTCTATAAATTGAATAACATATATGAACAATATTACTTGAGAATCTCAACTCAGGAAAGCAAAGTAATGGCGTTTAGAGGCAAACATCCTATACGAAGTAAAATAATAATAAATAATAAAATTATAGAACTTAGCCATTTTAGATATTTGGCATGTGATATTACTATTCAATAAAGATATTTCAATAAAAACCCAAAAATTCCACAATATCTGTAATACATTAATAAAATACCTGAGAAAGAAAACAAGAGAGGAAACACAACTTAAATTTAATAAAACGATGGCTATCCCCATACTTTATAGATGCGAGACATGGATCATGAAAAAGAAATATTTTACCAGAATTCAGACGTCTGATGAGGTTCTTGAGACAAGTAAAAGGCTGCACTTTATTAGACAAAATAAAAAGTGAGGTAATCAGAGAAGAATTAGAAATACTCCCATTAATAACTAAAATACACGATTATAGAACCTGATGGTCACAACATCTACACAGAATGAATAGTGACCGCATACCGAAACAAATATATCATTACAGACATGGTAAAAGGGATGTCGGCCGTCCAAGATTGAGATGGCATGCTGAAGACGGAACAGGAGTCTCTTCTAAACCCTGAAGAGATGATAATGATTAATTAATATTATGTTAATTTGTGTTAACATTGGGTTAATATATTTTTGATCACTTCGATTAGTGTTGGTTTAAAAGAAAAGAAGAAAAATCCACTCAAAGAAAATATCTTTTACCTGGCAAGATTGAAAAGCCAACGCCATACCTAAGCTGTGGCATAGTGGAAAGATGCCTGCTTATGATCTCAGTTTCGAGAATAACGCGGGATTTGCGAAATAAAACAATCGCGAAAGTCTCACAGACATCACCGTACAAAATGTCATCGTACACATCGTACATCAAGGCATATCGTAGGAAAGGAATATATCACGTAGAGACGTAAAATTTCATCCGTATCTGTAGCATAGTGGTAAAGTGGTTGCCTTGTATTCAGAAGCTGACGGGTTCGTATCTTGTGAAGGAACGTCTACGGCATTTTTATCATGTGAACATATGCATAACTGCTTGTTGACTTCATGTATAATAATTACTAGCGTTGCCTTCGTGCCCTGGTGGCGCATGGCTAGCATTGAGACCTAACAAAGCGGAGGAATCGGGTTCGAGGCTAGCCCGTGCTCCGGGACCTCCGCCTAGCCCGCCCCCGTCTGCTCTGCTTTGGGAGGTCCCAGTGTGATGCCATGCGCGGGCATTTTGATGAATTTTGCAATAAAAACCACCAACACTTTTTGCAAAACGCCCCCCGATGGGGCCTCATGTATTTGCTTTTCGAAGAAGATTCAGACGCGAGCCGGATCCCGGCGGAGGAGACCCTCTTCGGAAGATTTCCGGTGGACAGTCACGCAACGAAACTTATAAGTTTTAAATACTTATATGTTACGAGACTCGTCCGGGAACGTCGTAACGAAACTTGTAATATTATATTACGTTAAGTTTCACTACGACGCTCCTCCGAAAATCTCCCGAAGAGGGCGGGATTCGAACCCGCGACCTTCTCTTCCGCAATCGGCAATGCATGCACGGCCCCATCGTGACACGCGCTGTTTTGTCGATGGATTATTCTACTTTAGGTACTATGCAAGCATGTGCACTGTGAATAAAAACTGCACGCTGCCCAAGAGGATTGAATCTGCAGTCTTCGAATTTAAAGCAGGCACCTTGCCAATGAGTCACAGCTCATGTAGGGCTTCGGCTTCTCAAGTTACCATATTACGAATGTTGTTGTTTGTAGGCACAATTGAAGAGATCCACACATTCACACAAATGACCAAATCTGATGTGTATGTACCAAGAGCTATATCGTATAGGATTTGGGAGGTGTTTAGAATATTAATAGGCACGAAGAAGATTGATTGACAATTGATTATTAGTGATTCCCGACTCCTCAACTACTGGGATCCTTTGTGTAGTGCATGTTTTGCTTGGAAGGTGGCGGTGGTTTTCCCCCGCTATGTAGCGAGATCCGAGGCCGATCTACCGTCGGATAGCGGAGTTTTCCTCAACTAGTTATCTCCTACCAGCGAAGCACCGCCCCAAATGGGACAAGCTCTAAGTTCCCGACTGGTCTCTCGGTGTGTTTCGTAGTGTAGTGTATGTTAGTGTATGTGTGTGTGTGTGTATAAGAAGTGAGGATAGGACAAGGCAGAGTTAGGAGAGATGGCGCGCTGTCCGTGGCTCGTTTGTTAACGGAAATGTGGTATTTATCTTTCAATATAAAGAATTATTAACTGTTAAAATTAAGAATTCATTGATAGTACTACAAAGTCAAAAGTATTATTAGCACAGAAGTGTGACTTTGAAGTATGAGTAAAGATAACTTTTAAGGTAGTAATTTTCATTTGAGCTTTACACTCTTTAAGATCACTCTCGCCCTTGTTGATGACAATTCGCGTTTTGTATAATTGTTCACAAAGTAATTATTCGTTAAAAGATGAAACTTTTGTTTAATTCTGACGAAAAATTTGGGAAGTGGCGGAGTTGGGACGTGACGGTAAATTCGGAAGTATCGTTCTTGATGACTTTCATCTGCGCGAGAAGTGGATAAAAAATAAAAACGAGTGTTCATTGAAATTATAATTTCAAAAGCTGGCTGTTCTCACAGAAAATTCATTGGCAGGAAAATGTGGTTTACTTCAAGTGTTTCAAGGGTGCCTACAAACTACAACATTCCTAATATAATAAATTGAAAAGCCGACGCCGTACATGAGCTGTGGCACCGTGGCAAGGTGCCTGCTTTAAGTTCGGAGACTGCAGATTCGATCCTCTTGGGCGCCGTGCAATTTTTATGTACAGTGCACATGCTTGCATAGTACCTAAAGTAGAATAATCCAACGACGAAATGGCGCGTGTCACGATGGGGCCGTGCATGCATTGCCGATTGCGGAAGAGGAGGTCGCGGGTTCGAATCCCGCCCTCTTCGGGAGATTTTCGGAGGAGCGTCGTAGTGAAACTTAACGTAATATAATATTACAAGTTTCGTTACGACGTTCCCGGACGAGTCTCGTAACATATAAGTATTTAAAACTTATAAGTTTCGTTGCGTGACTGTCCACCGGAAATCTTCCGAAGAGGGTCTCCTCCGCCGGGATCCGGCTCGCGTCTGAATCTTCTTCGAAAAGCAAATACATGAGGCCCCATCGGGGGGCGTTTTGCAAAAAGTGTTGGTGGTTTTTATTGCAAAATTCATCAAAATGCCCGCGCATGGCATCACACTGGGACCTCCCAAAGCAGAGCAGACGGGGGCGGGCTAGGCGGAGGTCCCGGAGCACGGGCTAGCCTCGAACCCGATTCCTCCGCTTTGTTAGGTCTCAATGCTAGCCATGCGCCACCAGGGCACGAAGGCAACGCTAGTAATTATTATACATGAAGTCAACAAGCAGTTATGCATATGTTCACATGATAAAAATGCCGTAGACGTTCCTTCACAAGATACGAACCCGTCAGCTTCTGAATACAAGGCAACCACTTTACCACTATGCTACAGATACGGATGAAATTTTACGTCTCTACGTGATATATTCCTTTCCTACGATATGCCTTGATGTACGATGTGTACGATGACATTTTGTACGGTGATGTCTGTGAGACTTTCGCGATTGTTTTATTTCGCAAATCCCGCGTTATTCTCGAAACTGAGATCATAAGCAGGCATCTTTCCACTATGCCACAGCTTAGGTATGGCGTTGGCTTTTCAATCTTGCCAGGTAAAAGATATTTTCTTTGAGTGGATTTTTCTTCTTTTCTTTTAAACCAACACTAATCGAAGTGATCAAAAATATATTAACCCAATGTTAACACAAATTAACATAATATTAATTAATCATTATCATCTCTTCAGGGTTTAGAAGAGACTCCTGTTCCGTCTTCAGCATGCCATCTCAATCTTGGACGGCCGACATCCCTTTTACCATGTCTGTAATGATATATTTGTTTCGGTATGCGGTCACTATTCATTCTGTGTAGATGTTGTGACCATCAGGTTCTATAATCGTGTATTTTAGTTATTAATGGGAGTATTTCTAATTCTTCTCTGATTACCTCACTTTTTATTTTGTCTAATAAAGTGCAGCCTTTTACTTGTCTCAAGAACCTCATCAGACGTCTGAATTCTGGTAAAATATTTCTTTTTCATGATCCATGTCTCGCATCTATAAAGTATGGGGATAGCCATCGTTTTATTAAATTTAAGTTGTGTTTCCTCTCTTGTTTTCTTTCTCAGGTATTTTATTAATGTATTACAGATATTGTGGAATTTTTGGGTTTTTATTGAAATATCTTTATTGAATAGTAATATCACATGCCAAATATCTAAAATGGCTAAGTTCTATAATTTTATTATTTATTATTATTTTACTTCGTATAGGATGTTTGCCTCTAAACGCCATTACTTTGCTTTCCTGAGTTGAGATTCTCAAGTAATATTGTTCATATATGTTATTCAATTTATAGAGAGCCCTCTGTAACTGATCCTCACTTTCTTGGATAATTATCTGATCGCCTGCAAATAAAAGTGTATTTAGAGTGGTTTCGGAGTTTATTTCAATGCCATTAGTAATACACTGTTTCCATTCTCTCAGAACGTCGTCTATATAAATATTAAATAAACTTGGTGATAGGCTACGTCCTTGTCTAACACCTCGATTAATTTTAAATTCCTTAGAGAATTTTCCATTTAAATCCAACACATTTATAGTTCTTTGGTATATGGATTTGCTTACTTCAATTAAATGGAGTGGAATGCATCTTTTATTCATTATCTTCCATATCGTGTATCGATGCACCATATCGAATGCTTTCTCATAATCTATGAAAGCGATATGCGTTTCCTGATTAAATTCTACCCTCTTCTGTATAAGCAAGTTAATGGAGAATACATCATCTATACACAATCTTCCTTGTCTGAATCCACTTTGTTCTTCTAACAATATATTGTCGAGAAGAGTTGTAATTCTGCTGTTAATAACTTTAGTATATATCTTGTATGTTGAATTTAGCAAGGTAATTCCTCTATAGTTCTCTGGTTTACTTCTATTTCCTTTTTTGAATAGTGATATTACCTTTGCCTTTGTCCATTCTTCTGGAATAGTACAAGTCTTCCAACATGTATTCAGTAAATTGAGAAATCTACTTTTTAATGACGTATCGGCATATTTAATTAACTCTAGATTAATACCATCAAGACCTAGTGATTTTCGATTTTTTAGCTTCTTTAGCGAGTCAACTAATTCATTCCATGTCAATGGATCTACGTTATAGATTTCGTAGTCACTTCTTTCTGCCTCTTCCACATTCGAGTCGTACATTAAACTTTTATAGTGATCCAGCCACTCTTTCTCTTTGATTATGTTTAGTTCTGCAGTATCCTTTGTGTCGCTATTCAGATGTCTCATTACATTGTAAGCTAAGGTTTATCGTCCGTGCACATCGTTCTCAATATTACTAACAAATCGTTCCCACGATTCTTGATGGGCTTTTCTTATAAGCGTCTTGGCGTAGTTCCTTATTTGTTTATATGCCCCTCTGGTTTCTTCTGTATTATGTTGCAACATTTTATTGTGAGCGTGTTTCTTATCATTAATGGCTTGGGCGACTTCTGGTGTCCATACTTTCAGTCCTTTTCTTCGGAAATTGTTACTTTTTGTACTCAACAACTCATTAGCTGCTTTCTTTATTATATTTTTTACATTATTCCATTCTTCATCTACATCAACTTGTGTCGGGATCTGACTTATATGTATCTTTAATCGTTCATGGCCTAAATTCTTTATACTATCTTCGTTTAATAAGTGAATTTTAAATATTTCTTCATTTGTGGACGGTGTTTTATTTATTAGTTTTTTCCTCCATTTAGCTAATATGGATATTGTTGTTATTAATAGAAAGTGATCTGAATGTACATCACTACCACGAGAGACTCTCGTATCAGATATTTGGGATGCTATCGTCCTAAGGTTTTATTTTGTCCTAAGGTGCTATTTTCCATATTATTTTTGTGTTCACTATAACATAATCAATAATTGATCTGCTACCTCTTGCGCCTTAGTTATACTTATGGATATCTTTTTTCCTAAAGAACGTGTTGGTAATTTTCAGATTGTTGTAGGTGGCAAATTCTCGCAATTCTTCTCCATTTCTGTTGATACATTCTTCTCCATAACATCCTACAATGTCTGGAATTGGTTGCTTACCTACCCTAGCATTCAGATCTCCCGCTATAATTAAGTGATCATTTTTATACATATGTATCTGTTTTTGTAGTATTTCATAAAATACTTCCATATTATCTGTTTTGCATTCTTCTGGAGCGGAAACTCCGATTATGGTTATATATCTTATACTCTTTCTATTTTAAATCTTGTTATAAGGATCCGGTCGCTTATGTAGGTACAACTGTGTATTTTGATTTTCCACTTTTTATCAATTAAAATAGATATTACACTACTGGCTCTTTCATTTTGAGGTTTCCCGTTGTAAATCATAACAATGTTCTAGATCTTTTGTTCCTTTGCACTTCATTTTTGTTTCTGATATTACTGCTATATTAATTTGTTTTAATTTAAGTTCATTTTCAAGTTCCTTTTCTTGATTTTTTATTCCCCTAACATTCCATACTCCCATCTTAAGTCTACCTCGTATTCCCAATCGTTTGTCCTTTTTCTTGCTATGGTCGTCAACATTGTGTTTACCCGGCTTGGCGTGATGAGTGTCAGTAATTTTAAATTCCCCATAACAGGTTACGAGTCTATTGAGGGGTAAGTCTAGTGATGGGGCTGCCATCCTAATGCCTCTAGACATGCATCTTCATTTGTTGACCTCAAATGAGAAAGGTGCTTCTTCCGCCAGTTATGTCGTTCCAGAGGCCGCCTTCCGCCATAGCTGCCGTTGGAGTCTTCACCATTAACCTGGCCAGGGGCCCTCAGAAGGTACTACCAGCCGGGCCAGCTGGACCAAGGTTTTCTTAAAAAGAGGTGTTACTCTTCTATTACTCTCCTCTTTATCCTGGCATGTGCCAGGCAGAGCCTGGTTTCCCATACTTTGGACCCAGGTTGGCGGGATTATTAATAATATAATTATTTTATAATAATCTATTAATTAATATAAATCTAATTAATACGTTACTCGTTTCGCCAACAAACACCTTGGTCAGAGCTCGGAGTCGGAACTGCTTATGATCAGAATCGCATGATTGAACAATACAATGATGTATTGTTGATGATACAATGATTATCAATGATGTATGCAGTGCACTTTGACTCTGACCTGCAGCGCCTCTGACAGGGAGGTCATAGGTTCGAGTCCTGACGGCGGCAGGATTTTCGACAGTAGCTTTTCAGCTAGGTCGAATTCAGTCGCTGTCTGGAGAAGAATTCTAGCGGCCGGCTGCTCTGATCGGTAGTTTTCCGTGGTTTCTCCGATCACCACCAGGCGAATTTCATGCTCATGACAATAGGCTTCATGCTCATGACAAAAGGCTTTATGTACTGTTTACTACGTGCTAAAACACACAGTAGTCGGTTTGCAAAGCAAGATCAGCTAAAATGAAAAATGATACATCTAACAGATCACCGCGTGTATTCGAACAACTTTTATTGGCGCGTGTGCCGCAGGGTTAAAATTGTCTGAAGTTGCTTTTGAAGTATAGACGTTTTCAAATTTTCAATGTGTAAAGGAGATCATGATCAGAGTTAGGAAACAAAAGGAATATTAAAGAGCTCATATAAAAAATCATTCGGGACAATTTAACATAATTTCTTTGAAGTATTAAGCTGTTTATACTAGTAAAATTGATGCTTCTTGTGATAATATTTAATGCAAGGTTACATTAATAATAGTCATTCTGTAAAATATTTTTTTTCTTTTTTAATAATATTTTCTGCTATTCCAAATACACATACCATCTATGTGTATTGTGATATACTAAAATGACGAACCATTTTTATTATGGAATGTCATTTTATTTGACATAGAATATAGGGATGGCAATAGACGATCGCGAGGGGGTCGCTATGTGACAAATACCGACAGGCGTTAAGGATCATTTTCGTTAGGTTGAAATGACAGAGCAGAGGCGGGATAAGCATTGTTTTGAGAGACAATAATAATAAAAAAAGATATAGGATTCGGATGCTTCCGAGTTTTTAGAAGAACATTTATTCCCTAGACCAACGCGGTGATGAGCGGGTCGTTTTGATATATTTTACTAGATCGAGGAAAGACTGTAATTGACAATTGCATAAAGTTAACTATCGTTTCTTATAATAGGATAGAGCGTTCTTGTAAGAAGAAAAATACTTATCTAGGCGACCACCCGAGACGTTAGTGAGGGAAGTCACGGGTCATAATAGTATCGCCGGGAGAATTTGGAACCAGACACGGACATTAGGTGAGGACTTTATCCAGAAACAAAATTCTGCCGCGTCGACGGAGAAGGTTATACGGGGCGCCATCGAACGAAGAAGTGGAGAGCGCGCGAAGACCCACGATTGAATAACAAGGTTTATAACTATTGTAATGTAGAGAAAACTGGTCATGACCAAAGAATGATTCATTTTTGGTTATCATTATAATAAATTCTAATTTGTTAAGTTGAAAGAAAGCTGACTATCATTGTTCGTTACGTGCAATCCAGCCTTTTAATAAGATTTTCAGATTCCTCGCCACTCCGTATGGATGGCAGATTGAATATTGGTTGCAAAGTAAGTAGCAACAATTATGAACTTCGAATCTCAATTAACTGATCTAACACAACAATTTTGGAAGGAGAGATATTTAAATTACGTAGGAATCATTAGGTTTCAAGAGAAACCTTTTCTTGGCGCCCAAATTACATTTTTCAGTAATAATTATGTTTCAAAATGGCCCTCCAAGTGTGGCTTGTTTTTAAATAGAAAAACTGTTGTTTCAAATTGGCAGCAGTCAACGTCGGGCATGTTTCAGTATATACACATGACATTTATGTGTAATTTTCATCTCACAAGATTTTCGAGCTCATCAAACAGGAGTTCAGAGTAAGTTGGGTCACTATATATATTAATAAAATAAATAATTATATCATGCCCTCAGAATTCTGCGGTTTGTTATGGCTAGTATTTAATAACGAATAGTATAGACATTTTGCGGACAGAAATCGGCTCGAAATCATCTGAAAATATTGAAATATGCGCTTCGGTTCCGGCTTTTAATGCATTGAGCATCATGAAAAATGTTTGGACTGACGAACTGACTGAAGGGAGGTTGGGTCAATTTAAAGTTGTTTAATTCCGTTAACATTCAGTGCACGTGTAGGTATTGAAGAATAATTTCAGAAGCGTAACTATGTTCTTGTCCGAAAACATCTTCCAAAGTTTTATTAAGTTTTGCGTTTTTAATAACTGTTAATTTTTTACTGACACATTTGTTTAATCTCGCGATCAAATTCGCTACTAGGGCGTAGCCTCTAATTGGCTTCTACCCACGCGGCCTCCTGCCGTTCAGAACATGCTTTCGCCAACCCTCATAGAGCGCGCTCCCAGAGCATTCCAGCACGCAGGCGCGTATTGAAAGCCCAAAATACAAATGGGCAATAAAACCATTTAGGCGGAGTGTCTTCGCGCGGGTCTCATATTCACGGCTCTGTCAACTCCACCGAAGCACGTACTAATCGCGCACTTTTTCTTGATACTCCACAGAGGGGGGTGCGGGGAGAGACGGGTTCTGTCTACGTCACGGCAGTGCAGGGCTGTCAACTTCATTGACAGAAAACTCGGCGTAATAACTCCTCTTGGGCTAGATCGCTATGAGAAACAACGGAAGATTTTTTATATTCCGATGACATAATTAATAGTTATAGAAATAATTGAATAACAAGAAGGATCACGGTACGCACAAGTCGATAGAAAGAGAGGCCGTAAACTAGGAAGTCTGCTTTGGAAAGGAAGGAAGTGGGCAGCACTCCAAATTGAGCCGTGACGTTCCGAGTGGAGCTCATATTTTGTACCGGGCCGTGCTATGCCCGGCTGAGCGAGGACTAGGGAGCTCGAGGATCAAGAAAAAGTGCGAGCATAGTACTTTCTAAACAAATTCATCTTGGGCCTTCGTCCCCCGCGAGCACTGACCACGCCTCTCCGGCGCCGCCCCAGCTGCCGGATTAAGACGTCATTATAAGTGTTTCCGCGTAAGGAAAGTACCTAAAAATTCCACATGGCGGAGATTCGGCACTGCCAACCTCATCGAAATGAAACGCGAAAGTACATTGAGGATACCAAAGCGGCGTGTTTAGATGTTTTAGTGTCTAAGTTGATGAGTAAGGATCTGGTGGTGGGCGCAAGAAGACTGGTCCGTGGATCTGGTGGTGGGCGCAAAGAGACTGGTCCGTGGATCTGGTGGTGGGCGCAAAAGACTGGTCCGTGGATCTGGTGGTGGGCGCAAGAAGACTGGTCCTGGATAAGACTGGTCCGTGGATCGGGCGCAAAGGAGACCGAGTGGCCTTCGGAGCAGCATCGAAGCGGGCTACGTGGCAGGAACGCGAGTGGCGGCACGGCTGGATTTCCAAATTAGCATAAAACTGAAGTGGGAGACAGAACTAGAAAGGTAGTGTTAGCACCAGAAACCAGAATACTAAATTTTTGCATGTTCGCCTTAAAACTGAGTAACGGCGAAGTATTTGATATAACCTCGTACGCCGGTGGTACATTTCATTCCGAAGCTGTAGTAAAGATAGTTAATTTGTGTTCCTCATTTTGTGTATGTAATTATTGACGAGGAAAATTTTGTATGTGAATAGCAGTAAGACCTGTGATAATGTGTACTGGTAAATCAATCCAGGAAGTGTAGGAAAAGTTAAATTTCATTAATTAATATTGGTCAAACAAGAACTCCGTGCACGGGTGTTATAAGGCAAATGATCGCTAGTTAGGTGAAGAGTGAAATCATTAGCAAACATTTGTTTTGCAATTTTTCTAAGAGATATTACCACTAGTGGATTTGCATGCGTCCTAGCGCGCAGTTAACAATTTGGTATTTTTTTGTTCTCCTCTTTTCTGTGACAGTGTAAAGGGTTTAATTTGTGCAATACTTTCTAAGAATATATTACTGTTTTTACCTAATTCTGTTTTTGGGGGTCTTTCTCACACCCCAAAGATCCTGCCCCCTGAGATATTTAAAGCTCGAAAGAGCATTCTTTCCGACGACTGCCACGGTAGGTGGTGGCGTTAGAATATATATATATATATATATATATATATATATATATATATATATATATATATAATATTAGTTAATCCCAAATTGAATGTTTTTAAAACTTTCATTAAAACTAAACATCTACACATTTGGCTAATCCTACAAATTAGTTGTAATGTTAGCCTGTAAATTTTAATATATTGACAGTATACTCACTCTTAATCAAGATGATTGCGAGCCCATTTCTAGCATGTCTACAGAAACCCATGTCAAAATAATGGAGGCATTTTCTAAAATTGGAATTTTTTTTTAAACACTGCAATCTTGCAACAAAGAAAAAAATAAAGGCCTATCTAAAGTTCAGTTTACTTTAAATTCAGTAAAAAGTGATTCTTTTACAAGAACACAAATATTTAAGAAAATAGTAACATACAAGCAATAATGTTCTTCAAAGGAAAAAAAGAAGAAATTTTGGGAAAATGTACATTAATACATAAACATTTGCATACTCCTCACAAAACTTTCAACTTTCAACATATCAAAACACTATTCAAAATCTCCAATCAAGTACTACCACATCTACAAAATATAATCACACATAATCTACATTCTCTTACTCTGATTATATTAAAGGAACATTCTTTTACTTCAAATTACACCTCTTTAATTTCCAACAAAATTCAACAAATTATTTCTACATTTTTTCCCAAAAATTCTCACTTTATTACAAAACATCCTTCCTCCACTTTTTAATGTCTATTAATACAATACTATTACACTAATAAAATCATAATCTAATAGTTGCCAATGACAAAATATTTTTTCGTTTCATTATATTGACATGGCATGTATTTCTGAAACTCATCTAATCCCTAAAGAAAAACTTTACTTAAAAGATTATAACATTTATAGAAATGACAGAATTTCTGATCATGCTTCTGCAGAGTAGACATAATAATAATAATAATAATAATAATAATAATAATAATAATAATAATAATAAATTATACTTTTCATCAACAAATATTTTTTGGTCTTTAACATTTTAGAATGTATAGCTTTACAAATTAAATTAAGTAACACTATTTACTCTCTGTAATCTATTTATAAAACCCCATACAAACCCTTTCCTACTCAAATTTTTCATTTCTCATTTTTCAATTTTCTAATGCAAAAACCCTTTTTGTGGATGCAACTCATCAAACCATCAAGGTATTCATTTACAACAAATATATCATTAAAATAATTTAGTTATATATTCTCCCTTCGACCCCCTATTAGTCTAATCACAACAATATAATGCCAGATATTTTAAGTATAATAATTACAAAAAATGTAAATCTACAATGCTTTCAATATTCACTTCCTGAATTAGATATTGATCATTTCTAATTCTTTGTATTAACTGAAATATGTAACATATATACATGAATTCACATTTTAACTCCCCCCCCCACCAAAAAAATACACAATAAATAGATAATACACCAAAATTGTTATAGAAACAGAAAAAAAATACTAAAACACTTTTAAGGGCTTATAAATATACCAGCTCACACATTAAACCTTCCATTTGTACCCTCTCTCTCCTACATATTACTTAAATCTTATTAAATTCAAAAATTAAATTTAATCTAAGACTTTTTGGCAGCAAACTCTTTGACATTAAAAGAAAAATAAGTTACTACAAACAATGAAAGTACGTATAGACCAATACTAAGTACACAAATTTCAAAATTAAATTGCACAAATACATCCCTACATCAGACCATAATGGTCAACAATTTCAAAATTAACACAATCTTACTCTCCTGTTCCAATATTAAACAACAGCCTACATCAGCATTTCCTTACCTCAATTTTCAAAAATCAAATTTGATTGCACAACAACTATAAAAGTCTTTTACACCAAACCCTTTAACAGATCAAACTTTTGATGAAGAAATTGGGTTTCTATCTCCTTTCCACATTATTTGGTCTCTTCAAAAATAATATTTATTTCTCCTACAGAAGTTGAAAAAATAACACAAAAATTGAATTTTCACAAAACTTCAGGAAATGATTCTATTTCGAACAAAATGATTAAAGAAATTAATTTAGAAATAACTAAATTATTTCTTAGCAATTCTTTCTCTTAACACAAATTTATTTCACAATATAACTATATATCCATCGAATTTCCAATTTTATTCCACATATTTTTTCAAATCAAAATAATAATTATCAATAATTGCCATAACTGAATTCTGGATTCACCTTAAAATAATATATAAATGATTCAACATCCTGAAAAACTATGTACAATTGATCAGGAAGTAAACACACACAATAAAAAACAGAAATATTCATTGCCACCACATCAGTCATAAACATTAAATATTACTGACTTCCATATCAAAAACATGTAATGAAATATTTACTCATTAATTCCACTTAGGAACTGAGTTTCATTAAAAAATCTAAATAAAATATTGTAAATTCAGAAGGCCATAATTGCAAACCTGAACTTTGTCATGTTGTCATGTATGTTTCACTCATGTTAACTCATTAAAAGCATACGGTATTCCCTTAATTCACTAAGCAACCATATTTCATCTGAACAGATGCTGCATAACTGTTTCTATACAATTAGAGACTATACTGAGCATCACAAGAAAAGTAACATTAATTTTAACATTGATACATAATGCATTAATTACCATTTGGACTGTATAAATGAGTATAAACAACCTGTAACAACTATTGTAACACAGCTTCCGGGTCAATGACCCCCATCTCGATCAGGTTTTTCGTCCAGTTTCCCTGATCCATTGAGCAAATGCTGAGATGGCCCCTTGTTTTGCTTCTGGACAGAAATGTAACTTCATTTTCTGTGCACGTCTTCTAGAATTCAGTGGGAAATACAATTATTCAAATTATCGTTTTCATGTTGTCGCGGCAGGAAGTAATAAGAGCCAAAATTTATTGCTTATTTATCTTTGAAAATAGATTTTATTACATGGGAGTTTTTTTTGTTGTTGTTTTTTCTCCCTTTCAAAATTCAAAATTTATTGCTTATTTACCCTTGAAAATAGATTTTTTACATGGGAGTTTTTTTGTTTTTTTTTCTCCCTTTCAAAATTCAAAATTTATTGCTTGTTTATCCTTGAAAATAGATTTTATTACATGGGAGTTTTTTTTTCTTTCTTTTTTTCTCCCTTTCAAAAATTCAAAATTTAAGTAGTATATGACTTAGTGTAGGGATCACAGAATTTTGAAAATGTGCACACAATTCACTTTTCCCCATGGCACGTCATACGCAGTTTTTAACTATTTTTTGACGTAAAATAAATAAATAAAATAAATAAATAAACAGAAAAACCGAAGCTCTGGCAGGAGCGACTGACAATATTACGAGTAATGTTAAAATAAATTAATGGTACATTAAATTTACTTGTACCCTTAACTAGATTTTTTTCTTGTTGCCTTGAGAGAGGAGTATTTAATTATTGGGCACATCTGCCATTTTGCATCATATTGAAGTACACTATAATATATACATATTTTTAATTCACAAGTTATCACAATCATATTGAACCCATTAATTCTTATTCACTTATTTCACTTTGCAACCGTAATTGAATCAAACAGACAAAAAAATTGGCAGGAAAAACTGACAATTGAAAAATGAATTCTTTTAATGAAATGAAATAGTTTTAAATTCACAATCCAGTAATTTCAAACCCTCACGTTCTCCAAATCACGGTGAGGACCAACATGTATTCTTCATTTGATTATGCGTGGCTGCTTCAAGGTGTTAGGTGTTAGAGGTTAAGTTTCTGCAATATCAACAATTCTGCATAACACCTTCCATAACAATTTTCTAAATTTCTGATGTGACATGGTAATGCCGTAACATATTTTTGTAGATTCCTTTTCTTTCACTTTTTATGAAAAAAATTGCCAGCGTAGTAAGAAAAAATAATTATAATTCCAACAGACATGTTCATCGTGGTCTGATTCTTATGGCATGCTATAAGAAGTCAATAATATTGTCACTAATAGTTTATCATTTATTTTCGCTACTTTGGTCATGACGCTGCTCTCAGGAAGTTTTATTTCTTTTCGATAATTTTTTTTGCTCTTGCATTTATATACTTTCAGAAGAATTTTACCCACTCATTAACGTCCACATTTTTTGCTTGACTGGAGAGTTGTTTCTCGTATTGCTAGACATTGATAATGCCAAGCACAATATACAATATAAGTTCCCCTCGGAAACAAATAGGGCACTGGAAACACGGAAGAAAGAAATAATACTAACAATTGCGGGATCTAGCTCACTCGCGTAAGCTCTCAATGCAGCGTTTTGTCGCTTTAGACGGTTGGTATTGGCACACATTTATTTTAAAATCAGGAATACCAATATCCAGCGAAGAAAAATCCCTAACTTGGTTGCTTAGTGATTCCGAGCGCGTCATTAGTCCCGTAAGTGTAGTTTCCGTAAGTGTGCTTTCGTTATTTTTCATGGTAACATAATGACTTGCAGCAAATTTCTCTTTTATCAAAGTGAAGTTTACCCACCTTCAAAGAAAAGAGTTCCAATAAACAAGGAAAAACAATTATCTTAAATGACTTATGTTATGTCTTTAAAATCAACCACGCCATAAAAAATAAACAACATTGTGAAAGAAATATAGGCGTATGCTTTCATCCAATTTCATTTTTAATTCATGTTTTCCAAATAAATATTTTCGGCACATAATTGCCCTCTCCATGAATGTATATGAACTAAATTAGCAGAGTGAAATTTGAGGGATGAGCGAAAAAACCGGTCAAAATATTTTGAGTAAGAATTATATTAGCGTTTAGTGAATAGTAGATATGTGGTATCATACTAAGTTTGTGATATAATCCATAGTACTCATGCAAACTTTTCACATAATCAAGAATGTTTATACACTCGATAAACGAACGGTTGCACTATACACATAAAAATCAATCTATCGGTATCACGCAATTGTTAATACTTCTAATTGTTGCCGCGAGAGCATTTAGGTTTATTTGCATTATCTTGAATTAATGCTTATACAAATAAACCTATTTATTCGCTGCAACCCAAAGATATTGGATAGTATTACCTAGATGTACATGTACCGCTAGTGTAGTGTTACAAATTAAAGGCTGCCATATTGAAGGCAACTAGTTCCTTGGCAGGGGCTGACAGGCGTGTTGTGTCCGTACGCGACGAGAGTTCTGGGTATTTCCCATGTAAATTAGTACTTTGAAGTGCTTTCATCTTACTATACAAAGATTATTATTTACGCATCAATAAAAAAGTATAATGAGATCTTCATAGTTCTGTGACCTCAAGGCCAATATAAAGAAGCATTAGGATTACAAGAAGCAACTTTCAATAATCCAAATGATACAACCAAAACACGTTTCATTTAGTAACATGAGTATTTTTCATCTAATTGAAATGTGTAGTTTAATTTGGTCCTAGCATACCTGCACACGGGGTAAGAAAATATATTCGTTATATACCCAAAGTATTTTATTAATTTGAAAACTTGTTCGTATTATTAAAAATCTTACTACATAACGTGTTGAAGGTAGTGCTTTACTACATTTTAGAACAGAATTTACCCACCTTTCCTGCGGGCCCCACAGTAGGTGGTTTCTGTCTAGAAATCACCGTTTTTTGTCGCAACATTACATACATTTCTCTATACTACGTATATTACTCCGTTTATACGTACGTATGCAAGAAAGTAAAAATTAGAAGACAGATTGCACGAGTTTTGCTCATTTCATAGCATTTTTTAGAATAAAGATTTGTGTGTGCCAATCTTTACTTAAATTATTTTCACTTTAAAGAATAATTTGAATCTCTCCTTCAGAAAAAGAAGCATTGCATTAGCTTGGGAGGGCAACAAAACTACGCAAGAATGATGAAATTATCTTTGCTAAAATTTATTTTGAAATCTTGTTTATTTTGTACAATTAATCTGTTAACTGGAAAGAGTGCTAATTATTTAAAAGTTTACTTACTGCTACGATTTGTGTGTGATTGCACAGAATTGAGAGTACCTACGTCCAATCATTTTATAGTTCATTAGCTCAATATAACTTAAGTGTTGTGGAAACTTAAGCTGTTTTTTCTGTTCCCTTTATCTACAGAAATATTGGAAATTATAATTGCTTCGACATGAAAATAATAATATAATATTTATTCAATATTGTTTGAAATGACATTAATTGAAAGTCAAACGATTCGAGATATTTCCAATTACGTTATTTTTAAAACGCATTTAAATATTTTGTAATTTATTTATCATAGTGTATAGGAACAATAAAAATTGATTTTCGAAGTTTTGAGTCCGTATAATACCATGTGAAAAGAGCGTTAAGACTCAGTTTTAAATGACCGCTCCCTCATGCGCCTACAATACGGTTGAGAGCGCAATGTTCAATTTGTTAAGCTAGTGCTCGCCTCTCACCATAGGAGTTTTAGGCCTTGGCGCAACCACGGTGTACATAGAAAGCATACTACTCGCGCAACTTTTCTTGAACAATGACCTTGCTTCCCCCTCCCTTGAGCAAAAAACAGTTGAGGGCAAAACCTCACAGCGAGCACTGATGACAACATTCCAAGCATTAAAACTTAGTTGACGCGAAACAGAATCTAGTCAAAGCTAGTTGCTTTCATAGTCAAGAACCGCTGTTCAGCTTTTTTACCATTATCTAAAGAAATGGCTAAGGCAGATCCAGGTCCTCCAAAGGAGGCACCTAAAACTCCTATCTAGTGTCCCTGCTGTTGCCTACCCAGAGCTATGACTTGGCCGCACACGTAGCAGGTTAGACTGCTTTTCCAGAGGTTGGCATTACTCTCAATACTCTAGTGGCCGACTTTGTAACTATACCCCCACTCCGCCTGCATTTCTTCAATCCATCGTTCAAGAAAAGTTGCGCGAGTAGTACATATATGATGAAATCTAAGCCTTCTACGCGTGATATCAGAAAGATCGTCTCCAGCGCCGAATAATTTAGTTGGTATTGGATAATATTGATAAGTGTCGGACCAGCAAAAATTTAATAGAAAGTCTAAAAGTATCTTATCTTTTAGATTACAATGTGAAAAACGTTTATTTGAGGCCTCTGGCCTCAAAATTTCAAGTTTTAAAGCCTGAGAACGCTTCGTTTAGGTATCATTTAATTACACAGATTTTGACAATGCTATCGAGCGTTGCGGTTGCATTTGTTATATTTAGATACATTTATCCAACAAATCTTTTGTTTCTTTAAGTCAAAAAGCAATTCGTCACGTCTCCGTGAAGATCTCTTTCTTTAAAGACCACATTTATAAAGATTGGTTGCCTGTGAGAGTCGCAAAAGGTATGTATACCACTAAAATAATATAGGAGACGATAATTAAAATTGAGATTAGATTAGAAAATATCGCCTGTTTTATCATATTTAAAAACCTTGATATTTTAAACATCCATGTTTTCCGTTCATGTTTTAATCGACATCGAAAACCTTTTGGTGGTGTATCAAAATATCGATGTATCTATTGTTGGGTAAACTTTGCCATCACTAGCAGTGAGAACTCTCCTGGCAGGGGTGAATTGAGTCAACTCAGTTTTGAAAATTCATTCACCGCGCCGTCGGGACTATTGATGCCCTGAGCCACCTCAGTCGATTCAGAGTCGGGGTGATCGCCTCTATTAGTTTGTTAATGGCAGAAGTGCACATGCATGCTTAGTTAAGATGTTCTGGGATATTTCGAGCGAGACCAGTGAGTTTTCGAACCGTTTCAATTTTTCTTGATGTGCCGATGTTCTTGCAATGTCCTTCACTTGTTTGCACATGAGAGTCTATTGAAATAAGAAGTTGACTGTCTAAGAAAATGTTTTTGTAAGAAAAGTAAAATTTACATTTCGCTTGAATGATCCCATTAATGGTAAATCGTTTATAAAATTGAATTTGCAAATGTAACTTTAACAAACTAGTAAATTAAAAAGCCCAAGTTCATAAATCTCTAATATCAAGAACCTTGGTGTTCATTGGGCCTCAAATATATAATCAGTTACTATTTTTCAGACCTAGTGGTAAGTCCTTAAATATTTTCAAACAAGACGAAGATTTGGATTTTAAAACATGATAATGATATAAACAAGGTAACTGAAATATTGCAATACACTTTTTTGCTGTATAAATTAAATATAAATTCATTTATGGAAATATATATTTTGCCTAAGTAAATATACTTATTGCATCTCTGTAAATTTTTACTTGTATGATTTAAAGCTACGTTTTTCATTTTGTACGTTTACAAAGACATACTCTAACGTTAAAAAATAAGAACATTGTAAAAAAACACGATACACAAAATACATGTAGAAGTAGACATAATAAATTATAAATTCAGTATTGCTAATCATAACTGGTTATCGATAATTAGTAATTCCAAGAAACAACAATGTATATTATCTCTGTAAAACAAGTCGGGAATAAATATTATTTTCATTATATTATTATATCATATTATTACAAACTTACCTTCACATTTTGAAAATCATCTGGGACCAATTGCGTAATGTGTTTCAATAGGACTGACCTTTGTGACAGATAACGTAACTTCATCTGCGACTGCATAACAAACTACTCCAACACTTCGGTGGCGGCTCCACGTTTCACAGACCAACTTCAGCAGTCCCAGGTTGCAGAATGTTGCTGCCTGAACGTTAATACTTGTTGCAACACTCTTTCTGGAAGAATTTAAGTATGCCGTCTTCCAAGTGACCTTGCGGTTCGGCAGAACACTCGTTAGGAATATGTTTAGAGAGCCCTCCTTCCCCAGTAGGCCTATGGCTCTGAAGATTATTTCAAAGAAAATTCATATGTAAAATCAGGCGCCTTTCCAAGAAAGAAAAAACATACTTAGAACAGAAAGACATTAAACTAAAGAAGATACATTGAAAAAATTCTTTGATAAAAACTGAAAACCAATTAACGAAAGCGAAACAATTTAGGTAAAAAGATACGTTTTAACGATGAGAAAATCTTCAGTAAAAGAAAGAAAAATATGTTCTTAAATCATTAGTAGTTTGTCTAGTGTAAAATAAATTGTGTAGAAATCTAAAAATTTCAGTTCGTTACAAACCTTCTAATAAACAAAAAATACTTTTAAACAAATACTATAAAATATGACTCACATGCATGGAAAATTTTCCAAAGGCGAAGATCTGATGAAAAGTAGTGGAAGCACACCCGAACAGTTCTACACACAATCAAATGACCCTAGTCGTCAGATTGCATATTTGAAATTTCTTGATACTTCACTCAACTCCTTTATAATGTACAATGTATATCATTACATTTAAATGAATGTGTATAGTTACATTGTAGTTTGAATTATCTTGCAATGTGTGATGGATCCATATTGTATCAAGTATTGCTTATTTTATATCTTAAATGTACTTTAATGAAGGTCTGTACACCTTTCCCGCTGAAATGGTCTAAGGACGATAAAATTAGCGATTACCGGAAGGCTTTCTTTAAAAATTCAAACAAGGTTGTAGAGTGGGCTACTCTAATCTCCTCATGAGGATTCTATGACGTACGCAGAACATCTGCTCAAGCAACTCTGATTTCCTGAGAGTTACATTGTACACAACGAGTAGTTTAAGTATCCCGCAATGCTGGGTACTTATTACCATATTTATTAGACAGGATCAGGAATTTAATCTATTCCCGCCCTGCCGCAGAGACTAATTTCATCTCTTATTGTATTCTATCCTCCTCTCCGTCTTGTCTAAGCTATGTCTTGCTTCCACCGGGACATACAGTCATGCTCACTTTCTCGTTAAAAATGTTATTCAGCTTTCAAGAAGAGGTTCCCCCCCCCCCCCAAGTTCACTTACATTATAACTAAAAATAAACGAATCTGAACTAAAAATTTATTATGCCTACTCATTTTTGGGGAATTTTATGTATTACACCAATATTTTCTTTCAGTCGCCACATTGTAAAACTTATTTATCATTTTTTCTTCTCGTATTTTTAAAGAAAAGTTTAAAATTGATCTTTGACCCCACGCCAAGGCAATTGCAATATAAATATAGTTCTTGTAATTGAGTTCGAGTACGTGTTTTAGGGTTCTTGATAAGTAGTAGCTGACGGAAAGGTGCTATTAACCACTTAGACAATTTAAATACCACCGAAAAAATACCGACGAAACACAGTGGATCCCGGATTCACCGAAGTTTTTCTGATGTGTAAAAAACAATCTTGTTTTATTTTCAGCAACCTTTAGAAACAGTGTTGACACATTCATTTCTTCCATTTCTCATTACTCCTGAACTTCAATAATCCTTCTTGCCAAACTTAGTTTCATCAATTTAAATAACCATTATTTCGCCACACAATGGACGCTTTCCCTACTGTAATAAAACACTTCCATAAAAAATCCATTCATCTGTCACAGTTTCAGCATAACACACCCGATCGTTCATGATATGTTACACTTTCACTTGGGCAACTCGCAAAAGCGTAATAATCATGCTTAACATAACTAAACCAATTACCACTTCATGGATAATACGTGTGTGCATTCATACCTTTTAACAATATCAAATACCCATCAGCAAATTGTAGTTTTCCAAACATTTCACTTCTCTCTTGTACACTAAATACATTCACGCGTAGACACAATTTCAATATTCAAGTTACTTTATAAATACAGCGAAGAAAAACAATCCTCCTTAAATATGAACATTTCATAATTAGAGAATTGACGGTAAAAATCAACAAATAGTCCTCACCGACACACGCAACAAATAGTCTACAGATATTACGCAATTCTGTGCTTTGATGAGCTAAAATTTTAGATCTCGGTTGTCACCCTCTGCTGGCGCGCAGCTAAACAATTGCACATTGGAGCACTTTCGAATATGCAATTCAATGCTAGGCAAAGTTCAGAAAAGCAATTATTTCGTCAATACATTAAGGTTTATTGTTTTATATCTTAGCCAATAGTATTCCTGTCCTTTAAAGGAAGCTAGCACAAGTTTCATGGATATTGATCCAATACATTCAGAGATTATAGCGCCGTAATGAAACGCCTTTGTATTTTTATATATTAGTATAGATAGATTAGCAAATTGCGAACACTTCTATTTACGTGTCTGGTTTACACAAGAGAATGCCTTATTTCATACTCGTGCACGCTGTTTCATCTCGCAATAACAGGAATCTTATAATGATACTGAATAACCAGCCTGCTGTAATGGATTGATGTTTTCTGCCATATACCTTGAAAGCTTGAAATTTTGTAAACGCAGCGTTTATTCGATGTTTTGTTATTAGGCTTTTTCTATTTCCCGATTAGTTTTCATAACCTTCTCCCTAGCTTCGCAGAGGTGTATATTTACAATCTTGCATAACCTATATACATACGAAATTGGAATTTTGACTTCACACCAGTGGTTTGCCACATTAACACCCTAAATTACAATAAACGAATAATATTGTCACATATTGATCACGTGATGAACTTTTTGATCGCAGCAGAGGCGAACGTAGTTCCAACTTCTCTCAATTGTAAACGGTCTCGCAATAAACTTATTTTACTATTTTCTTATGATTTTAAGAAATTTTAGTTTGTAAATTCAGCGGAAATACTCCATCACAGGGAGATAATGCAATTTCTTGAAACCATAAAGGGGATAATGAAAATAATCTTAGAAATACGATTAAGTTGGATCCAGTTAACTTCAGTACATTAACCATCCTATTCTATAAAAATTATTTTTACCAAATTCAATAAAATTATGGGTAACATTGAAAACGGTACTCGATATTTAGGTAATTAACACTACCTGCTATTCATAAGCCATAATTTAAGTAGGTAAGCAGAACATGTTCCTACCTATAAGAAATAAGTTAACAGCTAATTCAAGTCAATACCATGTGCATCTCCAGACTCTCCGAATCGACAGAAACATGAATAAACATAATTATTATTAAAATGATTGAAATATACTAAGATTCTAGAATAGTACACACCTTAAGCATTAAAAGATTTGCAGAAAACATGAATATTAAATAGAAAATAAAAAATATCAATAAAAGACTTAAAGAACCAATAATACTAAAAATCTCGCAGGTTGAAACAGAAAAACCTAAGGTAAGTAACCTACACCATTTTACCTTGCTAAAACAATCCTTCAAATATATGTGACCTACATGAAAAATTGGAAGTTCGATTACACAATTAGAAAACAAAATAAACTTAAAAGAATATGAAAGTATTCAAACAGACTAAGTGAAATTACCTGTAAAATACGACACTAGATTAGGAGTTCTATTATGTTTGCAATTGATCAAACACGAAGTTCCCAAACACACTCTCGTCATTACAGTTCCAAGTGGCAGATAACCGTCGTCCATTACTCCAAACTGCGCTTGTAAACTTCGAAATAATTAAATGAGTGGCCTGCAGCAGTAAAAATGCTGTAGTGAATGAAGTCTGCAGAAAATGGGGATTCTCGAACAGCCAACATTAGCTGTTCTGAAACGACACGTTAAAGCTGTAGTTTCTTCGTTGTCGCATGACGTCAGCTGATTTACAAGCAGTGACGAACCGATGATAAGATTGTAATAGGCGGCATGAAAGATTGGGAGTTAACATAATCCAACATTTCGATGTTCAATCAAAATCTTAACGGTTTCGTCGTAGATTTTTGCAGTCTTTGTTTGGTCTGTAAAGAAACCATAGAAGTAGTAGATGCTGCTTTGTTTTCATTACGTTTACGAGTTTATTCGAAATTAGAAATACATTTGTGATCGGATGTGCAGCAAGGGAATCTGTGTTGGTACCATCTGTTCTGTAGGTCGCAGGATCTACAAGCTAGTGGTAGCTGAAGTGAGAAACGTGGGCAAGGTCGCGTAAACCGAGGCCCGGAAGGGATGAATACTCTCTGCCAGGAGATTCCGAACAGGAATAGCATGGTCATTAAAACAAGATAAAAACCATGTCCAGCATGCGATACTTATACACAAACGTTTACAGAAAATTAGAAATATTCAAAATATCCCCACGCATATGGTTGAAAAGACAGGATACTACCAACAACTCTTAACATACCCGAATACATAGACGCACAAGTCAGCGTCAGCGGCGTGTGCACGCGCGACAACCTTGAGCGCGTCGATTGTGACGCCACAAACTTGTTTTTTTGTCGTTTTTTTCATAGGGCTTTTATCCAGCCGACAGCCGGTTGCCCTTTACGTCCCGAAGGGACGCATATTCGACCATACACTAGACAAAAACTTGCGGGCTCCTCTGATCTGGGGTCAGCAGAACGCGAGGCCCTCCGCGACAACACACACACACACAAAGTCAAGGGACAAACAGCCATGCCGAAGGCGGGACTCGATCCCGCGACTCTTCGGACCGAAGCGCTGAGTCGGTACTCGCTCTTAGCCACCTCGGCCATCCAGGTCGGCACGAACATGTTCCTTGACCAAAATAATGACGTCAACACTTGGCACGGTAATACGAAGTGCAGAATTGCATGGCGTGCGAGCAGCCGCCGATTCGGATCGTTATGTACACGCTTGAGCTTCAACACTGACGTTGCTCCGTCGTTCTCCAAATGCGACCTACAAGACACAACTCCTCCGGCATACGCGACCATTTTTTGTAGTACCAACATCGACCCCACACTACCGTAAATGCTCGACTGCTTCCAATACTACAATACTGCTCCGACAAATTTCGGTGTCCGGACAGGTGCGATGTGGTAATTGGCTTGAAGCACGCTGCCGAATTCACATATTCTTAGATACAACAGAGCACGAAGGGTGGTGGGTACACACACATTGAGTTCATTTACTGCAAATGCTTTTCTGCGATGCGTGCGGTTTTGGGCCAACATTTTTGTTCGTCTTCACATGGTAAACGCGGTGTTGTCTTTTGGTGGCACACACATTCCACACTAGGGCCTGGGATTTCAGATACTTTCCTTCCTAAAATAGTTAGCATAAAAGGCATTTATTCTGGCTGAAGTAGGGGGTTCGAAAAGACATTTAAACTCTGAAAAATCACGATTTAAAAGGAGTAATTGTAAAAAAAATAATTCTAATGATTCACATTTTTATTCTAACTCTAAAATATACTTGAGTACTCATGTGATCATTTTCGTGACTTTACACGATCATTTATTTGTAATCTTAATTGCACATGACCAGACAGTGACTACGAATTTGTTTTACTTGCGACGCTGCCTCTACGAAATGCTATTGTGCATTCCTGTTCGAATCTTGAAATGGCGAACGGAATTACAATTTTCGTTCTTCACACTTTTGTAATCTCCAGCTCCGAGAAGGGTACATTATATACTACATAGAGTGCTGTCCTCAAGCTGAAATGGAGGCCATATTCAAATGTAGGAAGGGATTCCTTAAGAGTGAACAAAGGCATCAATTTAAACATCAAAACTCTCGACTGGTATCTTCTTTTGTATATAGCCTCGAAAATATTTTAAATTCGAGGCTCCGCTTCCACATAAGGACAAAATACGACCGTGTCTTTGTGTTGTTGAGGTTTGTAGGTATACTTCAATATTTATAAGGTAAGTGGTAAAAAAATAAATAATGACGAACAAGAAAGAAAAATGCAAAATACTGTAAAATACGGAAAATAGGCATAAGCAAAAACATGCTATTATAGGCAAGAAAAGACTAAAACAATTGGTTAAAACAACTCCAGATGTACAATTAAGTGATTCCTATTGTCACAAGTAAAAAAAAAATCGCAAAAATAAGAAAAGACTTTTGCCCAACTCCAGGGCTCTACTTATAACTAACGGTATATATTTACATTCTTTTGTAAATCAAAGATCCACAAAACTTAAATTACTAATATTAATACAAGGTGAATATCAAGTCAAAGAAAAAAACGTTACTAATATTATATAAATAAAAATAAAATCCCCAAAACCAATTATCAACCTATGTTAGAACTATACCAATTGCAAACGAGAAAAAACGAAGTTCAAACGACAACTGCAATAAGAAAACGGTAAATATACTTTTAAAAAGCAAGTTTTACAAGATACCCAAAGAGGAGATAACGAAACTTCTAAAGGAAACTCTTTAAACGATTTTAAACATTTTAAAAATCATGTCTCATTTTAATGGTGTACTTGCAATGGATCAAACGCAAAAGGATGGAGCACGCAAAAGTTGGCGCTCAAAACCTGAAAACAAACCAGTGAAAACGAAATATATTTCAGGACATGACAACTATGGGCAAATAAATAAACCACACGTGGATCAGAAATAAATAATAAATTGAATTGAATTGTATTGTGTGTTAATTGGGGTCTTGATAAAGGATTTGGCTGCATTTAACACTTTCTTCCTTGGCATGGCTTCAAATAGTGATATTTTAGGGTAGCCAGTGGTTGAGCATAGAAGAAAAGCCTAGAAACAAAAGTACAAATTATTTCCTCCCTTATGACCGTGTTGCACACCACAAAATATATAAGGATACATACCTTCCTTGAGTAGTACGTTCTATACTGTGTTCATCGAAACTCATCACAATCTAAATTATTCTTTTACTCGTTAAAATTTCTTCAGCATTCTTCAGAACAATGAACATTCTTCTCAGTTGAAGTAAGACTGCATTCAGCATTTTTTGCAGCCTTCTTCAGGCGTCGGTAAAAAATCTTATGCTGCATAACACAAGGAAATAGTCTTGTAACCTCCCTCCCCACTGCCGTTAAAAAACAAAACAAATCTTGTCTTCGTATTTCTAGTTTCGTGAAGTTTACGAAATTTTTATGCAAAATGCAGGTCGCAGTAGTGTAAAGAAAGCTGGTACGAACTCCCAGATGACATTTTCTGACATTTTTGCAAATCAACCATTGTGGTGCAGTAATAGTATTTGCGAAAGTGGCGCGCAGTTTGAAACGATTTTTTAAGTGTCGTAAGAAATACGAAGTTTCACTTTCACGCCTGAAACAAATCACTCAAGTATGGAAAATGGAGAAATAATTAACTGTATGATTACAAAAGGTTTTTTATTTAAAACAACTTCTGTAATCCATATTTGAAGTTTCGTCGTATCCTTCCTGATCAGTCTGAATTAGTCACATTTCACGACAATTTTACTCTAAATGGCACCAATAATGTTAGAAAACTAGAAAAAATACACAATATATGATTCCACTACGAGATTAACCTGAAAGAATTCATCTCACCTTTTTCTGTTTCATCTGCCAAAGGGATTGCTAGATCCCAACCTGACAGCTTTAATACCCGATGTCACAAAATTTGTTTAACCTCTCACAGCAGAAATCCGGTACAGGTTATGTCCAAACCCCATACTCATCTGCAGCATAGATGTTTCTCGGTTGTGATGTGAAGGATGGTTCTGATACGTCCTTTGCGTTTAGGATCACAGTAGCGAATTAGACTTGCGCGGGAACTTCTGTAACAATTTCCAAGATATTTAGAACACAAGGTAAATGCGAAATAGTGTGCAAATATCGTTTTAATAATAAACTGAACTGTATTTCTGACATCCTCTTCTGTATCTACAACAGACCGACCTGAAAAACGCAGCAGGAGGCTAATATGACACTGATAAGGTGAAGCCGTACAATGCTTCTTAACTACATATCCAAACCTATTGACATTTAATATCTCAGTTAATTTTTAATATATTTATTGAGAGATTTTATATTTAAATATCACTTAAATCAATGTCCGAAATTAATTTAAAGAATAAATAAAATATTTTAAATATTCTTATTAAACATGTAAATAACATTTAATATAAATAAAATAATTTATTAATATAATATACATTATATTTAATTTAATATATTAATTTTTTATTATATTTAATTATAATATAATATAAACATTATACTTATTTTAATATACATTACATTACACATTGTTCCTAGTTAAATGTTGAGCAAACTATCAAATGTATTGCTAACTTTTATATATTATGACTTGTTATACTGACTGAGCTACTAGTTTTTTCTGAGGTTCAGTTAGTTTTACTAATTATTTATTATAAATAATTTATAAATTAAATATATTTTACTTATATATATAAGTTCTTTGTTATTTAATTTGAAAATTCTTAAAAAGTAAAATTTGTAAAGCCTTAAAGGGGGATCTCCCTTCGCGAAAATTTATGGAATGTGGGAAAATATTTGTTCATTAGCTCAACCTTGCGGCATCATCTACTACTACTAGTACTACTTTAACCTAACACTTTAATGGTCACTCTGGAGAGTTGGTTAATCACAGACATTATGATTTAGTAAGTATCCCAGAGACCAAAGAAGAACTTATCAACAAGAACAAAAATCATTGTACTGCAAACGAATTAATCTCTTACCCCACCTAGAAGATCTATCATATCCAACCACCAGTTCACCTGAATGAAAACAATCCGTCATAACGTACCGGTAAAAAACCGGTTCATACTTCCGTCCGTATTACGTACTCTTTAAGAGACCCGCCTTCCATTATTTAATTCCTGGGCTTTTAGATTCAAAAAGCTTAACAACATTGGAGACATCCAATGTGAGAGCATGCTTTTGTGCTCTTCCCTCCCCTCCCTCACGAATGGTCTATGTGCGTCGTGTAAATAGCTTGCTTGCGCATAGGAATATCGTGCATCGTTTATGATCGCTGCTTAATGATTTCCCCCGGATAGGGCCCGAACGCGAACCGCCAATTGAAACGTTAGCTTCAATGGCATTTTCGAATAAGTCCGTTGAAGAAACTTGCGTATCACTGAGGTACGGGAAGGGTTCCATCTCTAGTCTTATTCAGCGTACGGAGCGCATACGAGGACAACCAAGAGGCGTCTAGGTACATGGCAAACCACTCCGACTACTGAACGCGACTATCTTCCTCCCGTAACCGTAACTGATGGGGGTTATGGCGACACCAGCGGCCTGCCGGCCACACGGAGGTCAAGCACTTGCGCCAGAGCGGAGGAGCGAAGCAAGACCTGATGATTCCGGGGTACTCACCCCCATCCGGCTCTCCCCTCCTCCTCTCTCGGCGTCTAGCAAGCTCCTATGCGTGCGCAAGCTACTGACACAAACGCTTGTTCATTACTATTTTCCTTCGGCATATCACGACTCGCTAACCCTTAAGAAAATCTCTACCCGCCGTCTTCCCTCCCACCCACCCGAATGCGGTCAACAGCCGACTGCCCATCCCAACCGAGCAACTCAATGCAACAAACGAAAACACTTAAACAACTAACTTACTAAGAATTCACACCCATCTAACTAATTGAAACATCAGTTTCTTAGAAGCAATAAAATGACTTAGATACTCCTTCACCCACCCATATAAACAACCAATATAATTTATCATTCACCAAACAATTCTCCATCAATCCCAGCCACCTCTATTCAATCATGCACCTCAATAACCAAAAACAGCTAATAACTCTTAATCACCCAACAAATAACTGCCCATCTACTTAATCATGCAAATCTACCAACCCCGAAAAATCAGACTACTCGAATTCCTCCTCATCTTTGTTGCAAACACCACTGATTGTTGAAAAGTAATTCCCTTTTTTGTTTCTCTCATCTTGGCAGCAGAAATATTCGCTGTAGTCCCAAACAGGTTTTACAATCGCACGCCCTCTTCCACATACCTGCACAATATCAACCTACGTACACTCTCCTATTTACTGATTTAATTATTGATAATAACTTAACTTCTAAAATCCGTCTATATTGGACGCCATTTAGCAACTTTCCTCCAAACGCCAGCTCTACGAGAAATTCGCCGGCTTGTCTTCAGTCTTGTATGAAGAGTCTCCTGAAGTCAGCCTTATGGCATAGCCTTGCTGCCCAAAGGGTTGATTGCAGCAGTAAGGAAATGGCATGTCCCGTGCGCTCAACAATGTAGTAACTTCAGAGAATTCGCCTGGAACAAACACGGTCAAACTTAAGTAAAATTTATTTTCAATGCTAAAATATTAATACATTTTCTACTGTAGCAATCTCAATCATCAAATACGAGTATTACTCAATTATTTAATTGACTTAGTTATTTCATCCAATTATATATTATTGGGAACAAAAATAATTCTAAATATTGACATTTTTGTTTGAAAATGCTAATTAATTTTTAAAAGTGCAGCAGTCGAAATCGCTGCACACAGTTTTTCTTAAGTGATTTAAACTACGTTCTGAAGCGTTTTCAAAATTTCCCTTGTCAAGGAACGTAATAACTCTTAATAAAAATATAATTTAAAAGACGGTGTAAATAATATTGCTGAACTGTTGGCGTTTACTTCTTCAGTACTGATACAAGTATCGAATGTCAAACTATTTGTGTATGAAGTTCTCTAAACATTTTGAAGATTCGAAAGTTCTGTGTATTATTAGAACCAATAAATGCAAAGTTGTTTCGTCATTTTCGTCGTTTCGTGACCAAAACCTACAGAACTCTGAAGGTTGATTTAAAACATTTTGAATATTGCGATAATTTAATGCTTTTCTCGTTGAAATATGTTTTTAGAAGTAGACCTTGATAGGAAATTTCAATATTCTATGTGAATATTTTCTCTAACATAATGCTTTTTTTTCTATATATATGAAATTTGTTTAAATTTTGCATTGAGAATCCTTTCAAAATGGTTAAATTTAAAAACTGGGCGATCAATGTAACGATAACAATCTTAATATGTATCCGAAACTAAGCGACAAGGTCAAACTTCTAATCATTTCGCGCAGAAACTTCGGGGCCTATCCTTCTACACTTCCTACCACACGGTCACGCTGTCCGCAAACAAGTTATTGATTGCAAATATTTCCCGTCGTTTTTAAACTGAGAACAAGGCCCAAATTAAATGTTTTGCTGTTGAAAGTCCCGAATTTAGTCAACACATGTATTGTTGAATATTATTTTGAGTAGGATTAATTGTGTTGAACACTCACGATTGAACGAAAATAAGTTAGAAGAGCTTCTCAAAACTAGTCAAGTATTTCCTAAAACTAAGGAGCTGCTTCCATACAATTTGTATACGTTAAAAATCAAATAAAGATTAAGAAGCCAGCACGGTCTTGTAAAGCGGAAAGACTTTGCTAGGATTGAGAAAAAAAGTCATTGTATGTATTGAGTATCCATATCCATATTACTCTATAGTTTTTAAGAGATATCCCCATTTTCATATGACCTAATTATATTAATGTATAAGTCTATAAAAATTACAGCACGTTTCATCAATCAATTTGTATCTTCCGTACGGCTCCATCACGACACGGGTGTACTAGTAAAACAAGTTTTCCAGCTTCCAGGTGACACAAAAATGAACGAAAATAGACTACAAATATTACTGTATGACATGAAGCAAAACAGCAATGTCCATGCACCTTTGCTATACAGTTTTAAATGAACCGAAAATTACCAGTCTTATGTTATTACGTTAATAAGGAAGTCCTTCAAGAACGGAGAAATCTTCTCACGATATTCAAGATCAAGGTTCAAATATAAATTCCATAACCCTACAAGAGTCGAGGCGGTATACTAACAAACCTTTTCATTTGAGATTACTTTTGGACTCCGTTCCCACAGAAGGTCCCGAAAACATTGCAAAAATGTTCTTAAGATAACCTCCTAGAAAACTGCTCGTACCTGCCAACGAAAATTTATATTCACTGTACAGATTACATTAACCTTACGTTGGAAAACTATTTCGAGAAAATAGTTCAGTATAAGTAGGACTTCCTACAGCATCTGTAAATTCTCATTTCCTCTACCGGCCTTTACTCAAAGCACATTTATCGAAAAACTTTCATTTCTCACTGGCACTATTCAAGCTGCTTTGCAGCAGGTCGTACGTAATGAATCTTGTCTTCCTAATTACGTGGCACGCACAACGGTTATTGATAATACGGTCATGAAATTATAGACTCGTTCCAAAGCATTGATTGGTCTTAAAAATGCGAGTTCATTAATAAAACACCGTTCGCTTTTGAGTGTGTTTTCACGGAAAAGAAGTCTTTCACTACGTTATCACCTACAAAAACCATCCATGCACACTTAAGTTTGCCCGAAATGTTGCCGCTCTTAATACGATTGCCTTTTTTCAATGCAGAATTGCAGCTGTATCGGCGTAGACTGGATTCAATAGTAAATTCCATAAAAACACGCATTTAAGAGGGACTTACCTTTCTGTCACTCCTGGAGCACGCCACACTTGTCCAAGGGCTTGACGTTCCCGAAATGCACCTTCTCTGCTCACGACTTTTCGCCAAATGAAGCGCTGAACTAGAATCTTTCAACTGCCATTTATAAACTAGTGGCGAGCTCTACCATTGCACTCTCTTGCTGAAACTAAACGAGAAACTGCTGCCAACATTATTGTGTAGGCGCGTGGGGCAGAGAGTTGGCTTATGAGACACAAGCTCAATAGAAAAATTCCGTTCTGATGTTCAAGCTTTGTAGCCACGGTTTTTTCATGAATATAGTATTCAAATATTGATTTCTGCATATTTTAGATTTATTACTCATGCTCAAATTTTTATTGTGCAAAGGTGGTAAGTTTTACGCCAAGTCGCACCGAGCGACACTAGCGCCCTACAATTTTGTCCAAAGTTTCAATGGAGAGTTGACAGACTCTGCAATAAAAGTCTTTTGTCAGTAGACAGAAGTTATTTTCGGCACACGATTGACAATAGATGATTTGAATTATGAACTCATCTGGAATAACGAGAAAGAAATGCAATGAAAAAAACTATGGAAAGACGAAAGACGGCTCTTATTCCTTAACGTGACCCATTTGAAGGAAACGGTTCTCTATTGCGAGAAGACAACGTAAACCCACCGCGAAAAAATGTAAGCTTGTATAATCTGAAAATGTGTTCACTTTGTCTAATATTACTAGGTAGTATTGGGAAAGTGTTATAATGCTGCGGAGAAAAGTGCCGATTGTTTGAGAGAAAGCTCGTGTTTTGGGGCCCAAATTACTTGAAAACCAATTTCTTGTGAGATGGTGTAATACATTGCTAATGCACCACATTTTAATTCTGAACAAGTGGTACTACTGAACTAGTAGAGCTATCGAATGGCACAGAATTTCTTATTTTAGTTTCATATTTTCTTTAGTCTATCTTAGCTATTCGGACTTGCCACATACTCTAATCAGCTGCCGTCTATCGTCGCCCAAAGTTTTTTTTTCTTCAAAATTTTCTCAATTCTTCGGTTTCTTAACTGTAGAATCGAAATATTACTTTACGAATATTAAAGAGGAGTAAAAACTCTTTTTATCAATCTTTTAGCAATTTTCATCGCAAAATTGGAGCCTTTTTAAAAAAAATTGTTTAAGCGTTACTATAATCGCAAAATTTCAAGCTCTTTTTCAGAGAAAATTTTTAAATTTCCGAAAAACTTTATTTGATGATTTAAAGCACTTTAAAATCACAAATGCAATAGTGTTTACAAATAGCTGGAAATGTGCATATTAACGGCTTGAAAGATATTTAAAAAAATTACATTTGTGTAATTTTTGAAAAAAGAGAATAATACCCCAAAATAAATTTTGTTATATTAAACAGTGCAATTCGTTGGAAAAACTTTGTAGGAAAAATTTGTATCCATTTTCGAGAAAATGGTGTTTGAGAGTTTCTGACACTGCGGAATATATTCACATTTTCACAGAAAACTGTTGAGTTTTAGAGAAACTTTATATAACATCTATCTATCTATCTATCTATCTATCTATCTATCTATCTATCTATCTATCTATCTATCTATCTATCTATCTATCTATCTATCTATCTATCTATCTATCTTTTTTTTTTTTTTTTTTTTACGTGGGAAGGTGAAAATCTTCAAAAGATGTTACAGAGCCCGTACTCTGTACCATGTGGGACTCTTACCACACTAAAAACACCACCCTTTTTCCGACCCCTTTCGCCTCCGCGGGACTACCGTCAGGTATTACATCACGGAGGGGGTCCTCTGCGTAATTTACACCGTGTCATATGTGTGAAACTGTAATTTCTGTTTCAAAATGTATACTATGTAACCTTCTATTAATTGCCATTTTTGCTTTGTTTCAAGCATATGATCTACTATATTTGTCTTATGGACAACCGTTCCTAATCTTTGGTTTAGTATGTGTCTTTCTCGTTCCCATGCAACGCAGTCGAAAAGAGTATGGTTTGCATCGTCGTTTTCGCACTCGCAATGGGCGCAGTTTGCGCTTTCTACAATGGCAAAGCGTTTGAGGTATGCGCTGAAGTTGCCATGACCGGTAAGAGCCTGTGAAAGGAAATAATTTACTTCGCCGTGCTTTCTTTCTAGCCACGGCTTAATATTTGGAATGAGGCAATGCGTCCATCTTCCTACGGGGTCAGCGTCCCATTGCCTCTGCCATCTTTGTACTAGTCTTTCCCTTGCGTCTGTCTTTAGCTTAGTCTTTTTGGATGGTCGTTGGTCGTCATTTAGATCCAAGTTTTTCATTTCATTGAATACCTCCTGTCTCTCCCGCGCCAGGAGATCTATTGGGGGGATGCTCGCCAGGACAAGCACCGCGCTTTCGGATACTGTCCTATATGCCGATGTAATGCGGAGAGCACACGTTCTTTGACATGAGAGCATTTTCTGTCGCAGGGACTTATTTGCCAGAGCATCTGCCCAGACCGGAGCCGCGTAGAGTAATTGCGACTGTGCGACGCTCGCCAGTAGCCTTCTTTTCCTTTCCTTCGGTCCACTGACGTTTGGCATGAGGCGCGAGAGGCTTGCCACAGTGCCGGCTGCTCTCTCCGCTCTCTTGATCACGTGTTGGTTAAACTTGAGCTTTCGGTCTAGTTCGACTCCCAGGTAGGTGATCGATTGCTTCCATTTGATCATTTGGCCACACAGTGTGATTACTGGGGTTTCAAACGATCGTCGCTCGGTTACTAGAAGTGCTTCCGTCTTTTCGGTGGCCATTTTGAGGCATTTACTGTCCAGCCATCTCTTCACTCGTTCTAGTCCGTCATTGACAATCACTTGGAGTTCGTTCGTTGTGTCCGCCGAGCTCACCATCATCACGTCGTCCGCGTACCCTATCAACGTCGTGTTGACAGGTAAGTTTAACCGCAAGAGATCATCATAGAAGATGTTCCAGAGTGCTGGTCCTAACTTCGATCCTTGTGGGGCGCCGCAGGTCATGTCGTGAGCAATCTGAAAGCTGCCGCCTTCGTAGATTATACTCCTTCCCTCAAAATAGTTCACAATCAGGTTTGTCAAATATTGTGGCACTTTCTTCAACATGAGTGCATTAATTATGTCTTCCCATCTTGCTGAGTTAAATGCGTTCCGGATATCGACTGCGACTAGGGCACAAAACCCTTTTTTGCCATTTAATCCATCCTTCATTTTTCTCGCTATTTCCACAACCTCTTGGACTGCGTCGGTTGTCGACCTACCCTTGCGGAAGCCATATTGCCTTTCCGAAAGAAGGTTGTACTGTGCCATATGTTGGTTCAGCCTCTCTAGTATTAGACCTTCCAGCACCTTTCCCATTGTATCCATTAGACATATGGGTCTAAATGTGGATATCTCATTTAATGGCTTGTCACCCTTTCTGAGCAGTACTAACTTTTGCCTCTTCCAGTCAGAGAAAAAGGTTCCGTTTATGAGGCTCTCGTTATATATTTCGAGTAAATAACCAGGGAATTCCTGTATTATCATCTTCAGCACCTCATTTGGGATTCCGTCTAGACCTGGCGATTTGTTCTCTTTCAGCTGGCAACCAACCTTAGTTATTTCCTCCGTCGTGAACAGTGGTGGTTGCTCCATTGGGTGAGGAATTTTCCCTTCCCATCGTGGATGTGTGGGGAAGAGGCCATTTATAATTTCCTTCACCCACTCTGCGTCATCGAGTCCTGGTATCTTGTAGCGTGTCTTCAGCTTGTCCCTAACTATTTTGAAGGGTAACCCCCATGGGTCTTCCTGGACCTCCTTGATTAGGTTCTTCCAGCATTGGTTCTTACTTGCCTTAATTTGATCTTTCAGCCGCTTCAGTTGAGTTCGATATTCCTGTTTCAAGCGCTCGTCCCCTTTCGAACGCGTATACTGCCTTCTCGTCATGTGGCAGTTTCTTCTGAGCGCGGCAATTTCTTCATTCCACCAGTACACTGGTTTTTTTCCTGAATGCGTTGATGGTTTTGGCATGGTTTTATTGCAAGCAGCGATTATTTCTTTACGGACCTTGCGTATCTTGTCCTCGGTGGTTTGCCATGTTCTGTCTTTAATCCAGCCGAGTTCTTTTACTCCTTTCATTTCAGCCAGGTGATTTTTTAGTTTCTCTACGTCCAGCTTCTTAGGATTCCAGTTTTTTCTTCCCTTGCCTATGTCTGGCATGGTATTGGGGACTCCGTTATTTGTGATGGTGAAGACTATGTAGTTATGATCACTTAATGAAATGTCTTCTAGTACTTCCCAATTATAGATTCTCCTCGCGGCCCCTTGAGAGGCGATTGTGATGTCTATAATAGATTTTGATTCTCCGCGTCGGAATGTAGGGGTCTGTCCTTCATTTATTATTAAGAAATCATTTCTCGCTACGAATTCTGACAGTAATTTGCCTCTTTTATCTGTTCTTGTTTCTCCCCATTCTGTTGATTTTCCATTGAAGTCTCCGGAGATTACTGTGTCCCCTTTCCAGTGCCTGATACTATATTCTATTTCGCGGAGTCCTTCGTCTAACACATCGATTGGCTCATTCGGTGAGAAGTAGCAACTATAAAATCGTAAACCGTTTATTTCTACCCAGACGAAACCTTTTCCTGACTGCGAATCTTTGCCTACGGAGAGATTTGTATTGCGGACGGCTATTGCTGCCTTCTTTGTGTGGTCTTCGTACCAATTTCCGAATTCAGGTTTCCTGTAATGTTCGCTTATCAGTAGGATATCGGATCGTTTTTCTCTCGCCGTCTGTGAGAGGAGATCTTGAGCTCTTTTCCCCTTACCCAAGTTAATATGCAATATATTAATTTCCATACCTGCTATTGGTCGGGATCCTTCCTTTGTGGCTAGCCGATTGACATTTTATGCTACCAAAAACGTGGTTCGGGTCTATGGTACCTTTTTCTTTGCATAGAAAGCACATCGGATCTCCTTGACAGTCTTTGATTTTATGTCCATTCTTTCCGCATTTCAGACACATTTGCCTTCGGTCTGGACCTTTGCAGTGTCTTTCAGTATGTCCGTTAGTTTCTAGACACCTGAAACAGCGTAGCGCTATTTCCCTTTTTTCAATTCGGCAGTTAATCCAGCCGATTTTAATTTTTCCTTTCTTAAGAAGCATGTTTGCTGCTTCCTCGTTTACCCTGATGTGGGCGATGTTTGCCCCATACCGTCTTTTAATAAGCCTACATTTCACCATAGATGTCACGTTGGCTGCGTTTAAAGCACCTTTTACATCTTTCTCCAGTTCCTGCTCATCCAAGTTTTCTTCTATATCCTTTATTTGCAGGCTTTTAAATCTATCGAGGGTAGCAACCTCCGCTTTATTTTCTAAAGCAGTAGCTACTGCTTCCTTGAACGCGTTGTTGTTATCATCCTTCTTGACAACAATCACCATTTCTCCCTTTTTTGTGGTCCTAATTTCTCTTACCTCGTTTCCCAGTTCGTCGGGGTGAACCGTCTTCTTCATATGCGAAAGAATGTCCGTATATGAGGTTCCATCTTTCGCCACCAGCTTTATGGCTACCGTGTCTCTTTTCCTCTTTGGTTTGGATGCGCCTAGCTTTGCATCCGATTTTTCTGATGGTTTCTTCTTGCCTTTCTTTTTTCTGTCTACTAAGATGAAGCCTTCTTCCTCGTGTTGAGACTTCTGGCCATCGTCCCGGATATCCTCTTTCTGTGCTGCCTCTTCCGAGATGGCTGATTTTGGGGTGGGCATTTGCCCGTCTTCTACCTCGATCCTCCTCGCCGAGGCTTCGGGAGGCACTTGTCCATCTTCCACCTCGATCCTCCTCGTCGAGCCTTCGGGAGGTGATGATTCCTCGCTGTCGGTTGGATTTTCAGCCTCAGAGTGCATTCTTCGAGTCACTACCTCCAGGCCGAAATGCTGTTCCAGGTCACGTCTCTTGGTGATAATTTCTTTTCTGGTCTCTTCTAAACGGTTAATTGTTCGTTCCGCTAGAATCGTGTCCTCTTTCACGCTTTTGTGAATATTTCTCGCTGGGGACACTACTTTCTTTATTGACTCCAATATTTTCGCGAGTTCTCGGAAAATAGCCTGTTCTGAATCTTCGAGTGTTTTCAACTCCCTCAACAATTCCCGGGATCCTTCACAGGTTTCACATACATCGGAATTTTTCTCAGCAGCGCTATTAAACTCTCCCATATCCCGCAGTTTTATGCTAGCTGTTGAACTTCCCGCCAAATCGGACATGATTAGTTCGTCTTCCACACCCTAGGGGTGCTGGGGCTCGTAACTACCCAACCAATGCACCAGGTAGCGCAGCTGTCGTCACCGCGTTCGCAACCCCTGTCCTAGGGGCGCAAGGGAGTCGGCATGTTTCGACACTCCGCTGTAGAGCGCAGCACCACCTTACATGGACACTCCACGAAACCACCACGTAATGGCGGTTCCCTCACTATAAGGCCAGCCGACTTTCCAATGATGTTTACGGGATCAAACCGACATCCTGGGTCGTGCGTTTACTCACACTAGCACTTGGTTATGTAATAAAGCATGCAGTGCCTACCTCGTACTGAAGAACAGCATTAATATGCTTCACGCTGCATTAATAGCGGGAGCCGCTTAGAAGCACTTCCTCAAGCTCAAGGCAGTACTGCCAACCCTCTATATCTATCTATATCTATCTATCTCTGTCTATATCTATCTATCTATCTATCTATCTATCTATCTGTCTATCTATCTATCTATCTATCTATCTATCCATCCAGCCATCCAGCAAATTCTATATAATTTTTTAAATGCTGACCGGGATAAATGAAATTGACGTGTACATTTCCGTGTGGAAATGGCTATTTTCACAACCACTAAGCGTAGCCAGTACGTAGAAAGGGCACCGCGCGCATGCAGGATCGACATGAGCAGTCGGCGTTCGCAATGACGATGCGTCAGCTGCGACGAAGCCGCGGCAGGCGGCCGCCCACCGCAACCAAGAGCGAAGCGCGCCCTCGCCTCCCCCGCCACCCCTCCCGCCCCCCGCGCAGGTCGCGCGCTCGCTCGCTCGGCCGAGCCTCTACCGTGCGCAAAAACACCCTCTCCCCTAATTACTGGCGACGCTGCGACGGGAAATTGCGGCTAAACGCCACACTTACGCCGCTCCGCCGGCGACATTCCAGCGATGCGCCGCGCGGCGCGGCGGCGACCGGCGTCCGGTCGCTGAGCACTGAGGACTGCGCCGGTCCACCGCTAGTCAAGCACAGAGGGGGCAACTAGGAGATGATTATTCTCCCTTCCTTCGTTGAACTGATTGATTGTTAGTGATTCCTGGCGCTTCAACTTCTACGGTCATTAGTAAATGCTGTGTGATTTTGCTCGGGAGGTGGCGGTGGTCTTTCCCCGCGGTATGGCGAGAGCCGGCGTCGACCTACCGCCGGCTAGTGGGGGTTTCCCCAACCACGTATCTCCCATGTGCAGGGTACCACTCCAGCCATGACACGCTCTAAGCTCCAGACAGGTCTCCCGGCATGTGTTGTAGTGTAGTGCATGTTAGTGTAAGTAAGTGGTGAGGATAGAACAAGGAAGAGGAAGGGAAGATCATACGCGGTCCGTGGCCCGTTTGTTAGGGTACTGCTCTGGCATTCGCCTGGTGTTGATCGGAGAAACCACGGAAAACTACGGATCAGAGCAGCCGGCCGCTAGAATTCTCCTCCAGACAGCGACTGAATTAGAGCTAGCTGACAAACTAGTGTCGAAAATTGTGCCAAACGTGGGGACTCAAACCTAGAACCTCCCGGTCAGAGGCACTGCAGTGACATCAGTTGATGCACTGAGCCATCCCTCCCGGTCCTTCGTTTATAAAATTAATCCACCTCATAGTGAGGATTTGATCTCATTTTTGACAGGGTCTTCATGCTTAAGTTATTTGTATGTTTCCAAAATAAGATTTAAAAGAACTTCTGGTACGCAAATTATGGATATTTCTAGGATATTTGACGGCGATTGTCCAATGAAAACATATGACTAAGATTTGAGGGGCGGTGCCGGGGCGACCACTGGCCACAGCAAAGACGGCGGTGAGGAGAAAGATCTTCTCTATATCCCTTCCTTCCGTTGAAAAAATAAATTAAATTAAATTAAAAAGAAAGAGACGACGCAAGCAGTCTCCCTATGATGGCTTTAGTGTGCTCGATACATATGTCTGTCAATAGTTTTGAGCTACGATAACTCAGGATAGGGTTGGGATATCAAGACGTTCAAACTCATGATTTCGTCACATAGATCACCAGAAGCGAATCTCATACAACACATTTGGGATATGATCGAACGCGCGCCATTCGTGTACGTTGTAGCGTCACGGTGGCGGCCGTGGGTGGGAGGAGGAGAGGAAGTATCGCATACCTGCGGGCATGAATAGCTGGCGCCTCGACTTTGGGATACATTTAGACAAAGGGGACGCCAGCTTGACCGGGAAGGTCACGTGGTAGACGCGAGCCTCCGTCCTACACCTAGAACAGACACGTGACGGCTGCACTCTGGTATAAAATCGAGCCGAAGAGCTCAGACGGTGGGTTTTATTCTGGAAACCTCGCGCGATGTGCAAAACTTTACGCCCAGGCTGGAGCGTGTCGTGCGTAGTGCACGGGTGACGAGGTCACGGTAGCGGCGCGGGAGTAGCGTCAGAGGAGGCGGGGCCTCCCTAGCTATGTGGGGTATTCACAGGGAAATACTTACAAGTGCGTAGGTTCAGAGCAGAAGTTGGTTATTGTACATACATGTAAATAAACTTGTACATACTTGTAAATGTCTGTGTGTTTTTTTCCATGACGCCCCAACGTGATCCTTTACTATGAACAACTACAAAATCATAGGAGTCTGTTGAGACAGCGTGGCTGCACATTCCTGCCGACTACTTCCGACGACTTGTCGCTTGCAAGGCACGTCGAATTGAAGGACTGAGCGCATTAAAGGTGTAGACAGAAAAATGAAAACTGAGTTATTGACCCCATTTATTATGTAACAAGGTGAACTGTTTTTGTACATTGTTGTTTTGACCAGCTTTTCTCTGCAAAGTTAAGAATGAAGTCACAATTTTTTCTCTTCTCAACTCTTCCTACCTGAACTACATAACTTTAACTTGATTTTTTTTTCCTTTTTCTTAAAATGTGACAACCACTATTGCGCTGACCCCTTCAATTGCTCTTCACTGAATTCCAGTAGGTGCCACACGATATCCCGGAACTTGGCACTTCAATGTACATTGGAAGCAGGGAGGCCTGTTGACATGGCCCGTTGGTGCAACAAGCGCTTTAGGCAAAACCTTGAACATAGTATGTTCATTACACGTATGAAATAAAAGAATTAAAACAATTTCTGCCTTTCCTCTAAATTATTCCGAACTCATTCCCCAATTACTGGACTACATAGTATCTGTCGGTTTGTGTTACTGAGGATTTTACTGCAAATTTCGTTATTAAATAACTACACTTTTAAGTTCTTCTCTCCAAGGCTTTGTTGGTTAAGGATTCATATAAAAGTACTATTAGACTGCAGTAGATACAATGTTACTGAATAAAACACACAAAACGGTTTCCTCAAAAGTAGCACGCACAGTGCTCAAGAACAAGAAATAAAATACTCTCGTGTACTGCACTGCAATACATTATACATTTTAACAAAAAATGTCTTTAAGAATACCGCAATAACAGTATAGAATACACTGATACACAAATTATACATGCTAAGATCATAAAAAAGTTACACTTGCATAACACATAACGTGAATAACAAATATTTAATGGCAGGTGAACTCTTCCTTGGATACGTCCTGTCATACGACATCAGCTGTGTCATAAACGGTGACAAACTGAGTATGAGAATTCAGTCGCTACGCGTAGTATGAGCGTAGCCGGATCAACACTATCAACTATCAGCAATTTCCAGTCAAAATCGAAACCAGAGACACCTCACACGTGGCCGGAGGCAGCGTAGTTTTCTATCAATTTCTGCGCGCATTCGAAATTTATATTATAGATTATTTCATAAGTTAATTATCTAACATCCATTACCAAGATAATGTGTTCGGTATAAAACATACCGAACTACTGGACTACATACAATTTCGAGTAATCGACTACATACAATTAATAAAACGAGTAAATCGACAAAGTGTTGCAAGTATCTTCGGAAGGTACATAATTCGAGAAAATACCAAAGTTACGATTATTATAATAATCTGTTGTTTTTTTTAATGTGAACACAATGCTCATAGTATTTTACACACGAATGTAGCTTGACATATTGCTTCTTGTTCCATTAACTATCCATATGGTGTCTCTTCTACCTTCAGTTCTCGATTCATTTCGACTTCAACGTCAACATCACCCGTGCTTGTGGATAGCGGGCGTGCAGGGGAGGAGGGAAGGGCGGGGCTCAGGGGCGGAGTAGAGCATGGAATCCGGTGTTGGCACGCAGCCTACTCGCGACCGCAGAGGCGGCGGCGGCGGCGGCGGCGGCGGCGGCGGCGGCGGTCGAGTTGGTGGCGGTGGAGATGGGAAAGGGAGAGACGTGAAGGTGGAGGCAAGATAGATACAGAAGTATAACTGGAGTCGGAAGTGGTGACAGATGAGAGAGCAAAGAATGAGGGCGATACGGAAAGTAGGGAGGCGACTTCATGGAGGCGATTACTGAGGCCGGAAAGGAAAACCGAAGAAATGTGAAGAGGTGAAATAGTATCTGATGAATGGAAAGACAATGAGGTAGGTTCTCGGAAAGTTTTCATAAGAGATTTTGCTGAAATAGACAACCCATTAATTGATGGTTTCATTGCATGTGACACGAATCTTCATAACAGCAGTCAGCGTGACAGAACCTGGTGAAAAGAATTGAAAGAGTAAAACTTTTAAATCCATCTGAAATAATAAGCTGTTTCAAACATTTGATATTATAAAACATTCCTCGTGTCTCCTTTCGGTAGCACTGAAGATTTTTTTCAATAATTAATCCCATTTTGTGGCTTCTCGTAGGCCACTAACTGACGAACCTCCAGCTCGGCGTCTCCATTCCAACAAGCGTCAAGGATGTTCTAATGCCAATCAAGTGTTTCAGCTTGTGTGCTCCGTCCAGAGCGTCCAGTGACCACTGAACAAACACAGTAGGGACGGAAATGTTAGGTATTCGTTAGCGACGAAACATAGGCGTCGGAGACGTTGAAAGTGGTAAAGTAGTGATTCTCCAACCGCACATTCTTTTTTGCAGTATTTCAAACTTTTGTTAATTTCGAAAATTCAGGGATTTCAACGAAAATGAGACATGCGTCATTTTTAAGCGTCTTCATACTGTCTAAAAGTTTAATACGGAAATTAACAATACTTTTTTGAGAAAATGATGAAAACTATGTTGAGGCTTCATGTAAAGTATCCCCCAAAATTAAAACATAATTTTTAAACCCGCAGAGCGTCAACTTCATTCAGATGGATCGGGGAATATGAATTTTGGAGAAAATCATCTGAACTGTTTAGGCGTTTGCGTTGACCACAGACGAACCGACGGACGATCAACAGTCTTTTTTTAGTAACAAGAACTCACAAAACGTCGATTCTAACTACATAAGGTGTTGATTGATTGATTCATTGATTGACTGGTGATTCTGGGCGCGTCGACTGCTAAGGGCAATGGTACCGTAAGTGTAGTGCTTGTGGTAGACGGCGGTGATAGTACCCGCAAGACAGCGATATTAAGCGCCGACCTATCCGTCGAATTGCGGGGTTTTCCTCTAAGTAGGTATCTCCCACTAGCGGGTATCTGCTCCAGCCGAGACAAGCTCTAAGCTCCCGACTGGTCTCTCGGCATGTGTGGTAGCTAGTGCATGTACGTGTAAGGTAAGTCTACGTCAAGAGTGAGGATAGGACCAGTAAGAGGAAGGAAAGATCGCGCGCAAACAGTGATATGCCCGCCATCAGTTGATGCCTTGAGCCACCTAAGCCGGTCGCAATGTGTAACACATAGGAACAAAATTTATCCACTTTTTCGTTACCAGGACTGACAATTCCAGCTTTTCTGCCCCAAAATCGCCGATTTCCGCCGCAGCATTACAAAACTTTCTTTTACTACGCAAACGTAGAAAGGCAAGAAAGTAAATATAAGCTTCACTCACGACCTTTTGAATTACTGACCCCTGGACCGAAATGGTACACGGTAACCCTTCCCCCCTTTAAGTCATAGATAGTATTGTGGGAAATAGACTCGCACCGCTCGATGAGAGGAGTCTGGCGTCTGAGATGAGACACGATGGGGGAGGTGACGGTGGCGGACGCAGCATTCGCCGCAGCGCCACGACGGCGGCGGTGGAAACTGCGACGGAGGCGGCGCAGCGGCGGTAGCGACGACGACGGCAGAGAAAGCGGAGCGTTGGCGCCAGCATTCCAGCGCTGTTGACACTCGGCGCCGCGCCCGCCGCAGCCGCCATCACCACCGCGGCGGTGGCGGTAGCCACTCCCATTGCCACCGCCACCGCCTACCGCTACCGCCATTACTACTGCCACCTCCACTAAAACAACCATTGCCGCCGCCGCCCTAACCCCGTCCCTGCCGCCAGTCCCTGCCTTCCTCCCCCGCCCCCTCTCCCGTCACCGTCACCGTCACCGTCACCGTCACCGTCACCGTCACCGTCACCGTCACCGTCACCGTCACCGTCACCGTCACCGTCACCGTCACCGTCACCGTTACCGTTACCGTTACCGTTACCGTCACCGTCACCGCCACCGCCACCGCCACCGCCACCGCCACCGCCTCCGCCTCCGCCTCCGCCACAGTGTCGCTGATTAGCGGCGACAGAGATTCGTTGAGTGGCTGTCGCGCGCGCTCGTGCCGAATGGCCGCCGCTGGATGCAAGTGGCCTCTCGGTCAAGCAGTTCGCATGGACCGCCTGCCGAGAGATCACCACTCTTAATTGGGTGCTACGCTGGCGGTTTCGCTTCTCGTGGTATCAGAAATTGGTGGGTGCACATTCCTCAACCTATTGTAACATCTAAGCAGGCTCACGGTGCGAATTGCCGGAGGTGGTGGGGGGGATCGTAGCTTAGACGCCTGGTAGTAAAAGATTAATACAAAATATCCAGGGACACTATTACCGTAATCTATTTCTAGGTGCATTTAACGATTTAGAATGGCTTGGAAAGTTTCCAATAAAGAAATTTAAATCAAGGAAATTGCAAAAGAAAAATTTCCCGAGTATATTCTTAAATTTCATTCAAAATAAAAAATAAACCTTTGGCCAATTGAATTGGGCATTGAGTCTAGTGACAAGAGTAGATCACATGTCAGAATGGGTGTATATAATTCACACAGGTCACTTGGGTGTGTGAATTCACCACATTCGAAGTTAGTAAAATATTTGGAAACATTGGCTGTCCCATGTTATCCCTGAGTGTCACCCACTGTATTTTTTTTAAAGTTTTGAACGTCTCTCTGAAGACAATTGCCAATTTCCTGCCTACATCTGACCTTCGCATGTGCTACAGTAGATATATCATGAAGTCTTTTCGTAGCACAGAACTGTTTCCCCAACTTTCATTGCTGTCTTGAGTTGCTTCAACAGTACTTGTACAGTACTGTCAATTTGTAATCGAACAACTCTTCATTTATCTCCTCTAATAACAAAATACTTGACAAATTACTGAAAAGGCTCTCAGAGAATGAAAATTGAAAGGAAATTCTTTCAAACTTTTCTAAAGAGATTAGGTTGCTGACACTCTACAACGCTGTCATATGACGGTGCTCCCAGTTTGAGCACAAATTCTTCGTCACCTTTCCCGAACGCACTTCGCTGTTCTTTAAGGCCTATGCGAATCATTACTAAAAGGGAAGAACAAAATGTCGTACGCTTCCTCCCTCGCTTAGTACAGATATGAGTAGGGATCTTATCGTAAAGTTTTTATGATCGAAACATTTTCTTGACAAAGAAATGACTTTTTATATTAAGTACATTTTGATGAAGCTGTTCAATGAAATACTATTTGCATTTCATATCCATAAGCATACTCGCATTGCAATTTCAAATAATTAGAGTTCTACGTCGAGTTAATTAAGCTACTGGAAATACAATTTAAATTCCTGTAAATGTACAACAGTTGTGTGTTGTATATTGTAAAAGTTCAACTTTATTATAAGACAAACGTATGTTCAATAAATGAATGGGTCATCATTTTTAAATCACAAACTTCAATTTTCTTAGTAACTCTCCCAGACTTCGTTTCAGTGCACCAATGCTGCTAACAGATTTACATTTGATGTTACAAATCAAATAACGCAAGAACAGCTTAAAACGAATGATGAAAATTTATTTAGAGAGATTAGTTTCATTTGGTTGCCTGGGGAGATAAAAATGACCAGACAAGAAAAAAATTAAATACAGCAATATTGAAGTACTACGTCTATGAGAAAAGAACGTAGTTACGGATTTGTCCCCCTCGGGTGAATAGCGCACGAATAGCTTTCTGAGAGATGGTCCCGGGTTCGATTCCCAACCGGGGCAAAAATGAAATTGTACGTTCCAATTACAAATTGTGTCAGTTTCTGAAACGGTGTGACAAACGACAGCTCAGACAGGCCACGTAAGATAGGAACGGTGACTGAAATACGTCATGCTCGCCACATGTCTTCCTTACCGCAGGCGTGAATAACAGGGCTCAGGTCTGGGAACATCGCTGGCTGTCAAAAGTTGGATTAATCCAACACTAAATGCCAAGTTCATACTTACATACAAAATTGTAAATCAGAGTCATTTTCAAGTTGGGTGGGAGACCATATGTCTGTATTATACCGATGAATTAAAAGCATACAATAGTTTGGAATTTTTTTCTGCACAATTATTTATCGCAGTGAATGTTCAACCTTTTGAAATCGAAAGATAAAGGAAAAGAAGAAAATAATAACAACATGCCTGGTTTGAGTGGATGAATTTCGAATGTGGGGAGTGTGTGAACAATGCACGCGATATCAAGGAATTCTTATTATCACAGTTCGAGTTACCGGCGTTCTGTTGAATTAGAATTGAGAAAATATGGTGTACTGAAGAGTTATGTGGCGGAGAGAATATGTCTTATCCAAAGGTCATCTATGTGAATGTATCTAATAATCGAATATTTGATTATTTTCATAGATAATAATTTTATTTTAGGTCGCATGAACATCTTGCGTTATTAGTGTCATTATATTTAACAAGCATTTTACAAACTAATTTTCATAGCATTAATGGTATCAATTGCATTTAGAGGAGAATCCAATGTTTGCTTACAATTACAATAGAGTTTCTATCCTAAACACTTTTACAGTAATGCTTTATATTTTGCTCCACGTATTAATTTCTTCCATGTAGTCCGTTTAACGAATTGCATGTGCATAAGTGACATGAATGGGGAATGAAAAAGTCTGAGAAAGATATCAAATAATTCTAGTTGTTGAAGATCGAGGCTCTGTTCGCAGTGCCGGAGATAGACAATTTTGGGCCCGGGGCAATACCGAAAAGCAGCGCCCCTCCCCCTGGAAAAAATTAAAAATGTGAAAGTTGTATGAAGAAACTGAGCTATTTTATTTCAACAAATAACAAAAATTATTTTCAACCAGAAAACGTTTTTGGAAATATATTGTAAATAATATATTTAAGTACAAGTATTTGGTGATCAAATATTGCAATGTCCATTGTGATCTTGAAACGCTAAAAACATTTTTTGTGTTTAGTGTTTAATAAAATTAGTTGTTAAATACATGAAATAATAAGTATGAATTTCAGTAGAACCTAACCCCTTAAATGTTGACGTAATTTGGTCCTACCTTATAAGTAACGACTATAATCACATTTAAGGGGAAAAAAGTATAAATTTTTATGAAATATCGGACTACTGTACCGCGACTTTTAAAATTACGATAAAGATTTCTCTAGATCTAATTTCTCCTTCACTTCCGTACTAATTTTTCCCATGAGTCCCATCATCGGGTGATCGCCCGGTCTGCCGATGCCTACCGCCGGCACTGACTGTACGTGGCGATGTGATTTGTCGCGGAGGGGCGGGCTCCCTGCGTGCCGGAGGCGGAGGACGAATTGCGCTGAGATAAGTGCGCTCTCCCGAGAGTCGGCTGCGGCTGCCAGATGCGCCGATGCTCTTGCGGCGGGCAGCGCACTCCGCTTCGCCTTAATTGAGCCATCTGCTTCCTGCCAGTTAGGCGACATTTGCATACCTCGTACTTCCCTCGATGTCGATGACGATGTTTTCGAAACGCCCGATGCTGTTTTAAAAATATTCATGTATTTAACGTTGATTCATTGAAGTCGATGTTTTTATAACATCGATGTTTGTGATCGATGTTTTTGCGTAGTCGATATTTTATTTTTGTTGAAAAAATAGGAAAGAACAATAGTTTTCAGATAGCTATAAATTGATCGTTCTTCAGACCAGAGTGACGAAGGGTGAAAATAACTTTGGTTATCTTCGAAAAATGTACATTATTTTTGTATTACCCAATCAGATAATGAAACGTTTGTAAATTGCTTTGACCGTTTCATGTATTCTTTTTTTCGGTTAAATCACAATAATATATTTAACAAACATGACCAACGAGAAAAACCCCTTCCCCGTGCGATTAATGTTCAAGGTTCAGATAAACCAATTTTAAAAACATCGATGTTTAAAAACATAGATTTTTAGGCGATGCATTATTGATATCGCTGTTTTCATATTGAACATTGATGATCAGAAACATCGAAGTTTTGATAGTGATATTGCATCCCTACTTTCTTTCCCACAAAGCGGAGGAAAAATCTAATATTGTTTTGCACGAATGTTCCGAATGTAACGCCAAAGTATTCTTATATCATGCACTATTCATTATTATGAAGTTATCTCGTATCTTCTTATTAATTTATAGCTTTTGTTACTCTTATTATATTTAGTTTTAGACATTTGAATCACTGATGATAAAATTTACTTATTTGAAATTTGAAAAAAGTGTTCTATGTAAATAATAAAAAATAACATTTCTGGTCGGAAACGGGGCAGTGGATTGGTTTTTATGGCTCATATCTTATGTCGGCAACCTGAACTTGAGAAGGAGGGAATTAATTTTAAAACTGACACAACTTATGGGACAACATGAGTCAAACCTTCGAAATTAAATGTACAGACTCAAATTTTTAAAGTTCCCATCGGAATAAAAAAATAGTAACCGTTTTCTACTTTCTTTTGGAGACGAAAAATGCTGCAAGAACTAAATACTGAAAAACTAAAGGTTCTCAAAGGGTGTGCTGCAAAATATGTGGATGTGCCAACGAAAATAATTCAATACGAAAAATATGACCGCATAAAAATAGGTGTAGTGTAAAATAAAGTTGTCGTGTTATTGATTAACGTTGTGTCGGACTTCACCACTGGATAACAAAATGAGCAATCAAAACTCTGCCAATAATTATATTATCCTGCACCCTACAGTTTGAAGTACTAAGGCAGACGGCTTTGCTTTTACTCTACGCTATGTTCCTCTTGGGGCAAGAGTGAGTCGCGATCCAAAATGTTTGAGAACCTCTGCACTAAAGCGTATGGTCGTCGAGTCTGTAGACGCGTTCTGCTCTCAGGGCGAATAATGCAATTACGATCTCTAAGTGAAGCGAGCGAGCGAGTGAGTGAGTGAGAGGGAGGGTTTCTTGTTTCCGAGAGCGTCAATTACTTTGGTCATTAACCCCGTGTGTATAGTATATGTTATATTGTGGGAGATGGCGGTGTTCCTCCCTCACTAGGACGTGAGATTTGGCGTCGATGTAATGTCGTCTTGCCGGGTACAAGGGGAGACAAACATGAAGGTTACCCCTTTCAGGAGTCTGCCCCAGAGCAGAGCCATCCCAGCCGACATAAGCTACTGACTGGTCTCCCAGTGTTTATATATATATATATATATATATATATATATATATATATATATATATCGCCAGAATTGGACCTAGCTACGTAGTTAATATGGAACAATGTGCCACTGTCGGGACACTTAATGTTGGTGCTCCCTGTAAAAGCCGTGTCAGCGACAACAGTTGTTGCAGTGAGCTGTCTCTCAGCCTGTGAAAAGACGATCGCCCGGAGGTGGATGGCACCAGCCACTTCCAGTCCACGGGCGGTGCGTCCATCGGCCCCGCGAGGGCGGGCGCTGTCGCCATGCGCCGCCGAGGGCCCGGCGCGGCCCGGCCCGGCCGCCTGGCAGCGCGGCGCGGCGGTGGCTGCGCGGGCTGGCCTTGCCAGAACAAACAGCGCCCCACCCAGTGCACACAGGCGCGGTGCGGTAGCCCGCGTCCGCCCTCCGCGCCGCCCGCCCGCCCGCATCCGGTGCGTGGGTGAAACCCCCTTCTTCTCCTTCCTCCAGCCGCTCTCTCCCGCCGCGCGCGTCTTCCTCCGCTCCTTCGGACGTCCGGCGCCCGGGGCGGGCGGCCAGCGGAGGGCTGGCGGCGGACGAGCCAAAGGAGGGTGGGCTGGCTGCTGAGGACCGGCGGAAAGCGAACGTGCTGCGCCGAGGGCGAGTGAAGGACGACCTGAGGAGTAGGGTTCCAGTTAGGAACGTTCTATTCCAGTAAAATATCAATCCTATCGATTATTAAATATCAGACATATCGATTACTGTTCCGGAATCCCAGAATTGAAAAGTTGTAATCGATTCTAGAATCAAATCGAAAGGAATGAATCGAATTTCCTAGAAGTCGATTCACATGAGGATACCCAACAAAAGAATCGATAAAGGAATCGAGCATTTCTGCATCCATTTTTTCCTCTATACAACGGTAAGAACGATCAAAACCTAAGGGTTTGTATTTAAATTATCTTGATAACAGATTGTGAAAGCTTTACGAAAATTACCTGTCCCATAAGCAAATGTAATTTGAAACAAGTGGTTTGATTTGAGCATTGCAAGAGGTGGAGGCATGATGAGAGGTAAAATTCAAACACAACAGAGATTTTTATAAAATTAATCACAAAAGTAATTATTACAAAAATTATAAATGTTAACTCAAAAACCTTGAAAAATGCAGTAAAAGCTCAGGAATAAGCATAATATAAAGAAGTCGAAGATATTCATTTGATTCGATTCCGGCCTTTTGGAATCGACTCTAGCAAAAAAAAACGAAAACAAAGGAAGTGAAAACCGATTCCATAGGAATCAAAGAAAGCAATCGATTTTGGGAGTGAATCGGTAGAATCGGAACTTTCCTAGTGGTAGTCGATGTTCAAAGGAACGGGTGGTGGGAGGGCAATTGCATGGCAGACGAAAGGACATGAAAGGACAATCATCTATGTAGGATACAGTCTGGATAGGCCAACGAATTACCAATACTTGTGTTAAAGATTGATTCGTGAAATCACGAATGAGAAAAAATAGTTATTTGTTGAAATGTGCAAGATTTCCTTTTGTATGTAGCGAGAATGAAGTGTAACGTGATTGTCCCTTGACAAGTTTCAGACCAAATAAAGACTTGCGATAAATAGCTTCAAGGGAAGAGCGCGCAGAGACGGACGTAAATATGAAATTTGGAGAAAGCATCATCCTTCAAATCACACAGTCGTATGAATTGAAAAGGTCAGCGCGTGCAAATTTGAAGAACTTTGTATATTCCTGACTTAATGGTACATGGAAAGATTGATGATTGCACAGCAATCTTAAATGTGTTTTCCTGAACTCATTATTGCAATACAGCTCATATTTATGCGCTTTTCATTACATTATTATTTCACAAAACAAAATTGGAATTCTATTAATTGCTATTCCTGGATAAAGAAAACATATTTTATATTATTTCACTGTACACAACATTTACGCGTGATTTAAATGCTAGACATATATCAGTGAACACAAATAAGATACATTGGATAAATAGCTGCCAACAATAATCTTAAAATAAAATTTATTCACATATTTAATGTGAAAGCTAATTGTAGTAGCAGAGCACGATCCCTTTTCCGAACATGTAGTACACCTTGAAATGTAATATTGTATTCCATCGGCTTTTATATCATCCGATGAAATTTTTCTAGCTGGTTTCTATCTTTTACAAAATGAAGCATTATATCATTCATTTCCAATCATTTTCTAATGTTGAGAATATCATAAAATTACCCCATTTCCTATTCTTCTTTTATTGCTAATTTTACAATTACTTGTTTTTATTTTATTTAATATTCTGTGAAATTTTGTAAGTTTCAAAAATGAAATCTGGTTTGCGATATTTTGAGTTAAGTACCCGTCTCCCAACTCTGAAGCTATTGTATTTGTTGCAGGATTTATTTGAGCCAATACTCTTTGCATTTGTCGCGCGCCTCAAGGCCTTTCCTCCGCTCTCTCCGCAGCGCCTCTTCCTCCAGAGAAGAGCTCCTTGTACGGACGTCCGGCCCGGGCCGGGCGTGGGCGGCGCGCGGGCGGCGCGTGAGCGAGCGGTGGGCGACGCGCCGGCGGTGGCCGCGCCCGCTCGCGCGCCCACGCGCCCTTTCCCCCACCCGCCCCGCCTGCCCACGACCACGCTTCCTGCCCGCCCTCCGCCTCCTCCGGCCGTCACGCGCGCCTCTCTTTCCGTTGCGCCGCGCGCGTCTCCCAGGCACGCAGACGCGTTGACGACGACGACGGCGCCGCCGACGCCGCCGCCTTCTCCTCCTCCGCGGCCGCGGCGGAGGCGGGAGTCGAAGTGGCGGTGGCGCGTGCCAGTGCTGCCAACCCCCAGACAGCGGCGGCGGCGGCGGCGGCGGTGCGGTCGTGTCCTTCGCAAGGTCAGGATGCGGCGGCAGGACGACGGCGGCGGCGGCGGCGCCGGTTGGTGGAGGTGGAGGAGGAGGCGGCGGCGGCGGCGGCGGGCGCGGCTGCGGTGCCCAAGGTGCGGTGACGTCACGGCTTCTTACGTCAGGCGCGGGCGATGGCGGCGGTGGCGGTACGGACCGTGTGGGGAACGATGAGGAGACGTCGTCGTCACAAATACCTTCCCGAGGCGGCGGGAGGGAAGGAGGCGGCCGGGGTGGGCAGGTGGCAGGGGTGTGGCAACGGGTGACGATGCAGCTCCACCTGTGCGGAGACGGTGGCGGAAGTGTTGTGGAAGGTGGGGTTGAAAGATCAGCGCCGTCTCCGATGAGAACGACTGCCGTGCTAGTGTCAAGGAAGCAGAGCTGCGTATTGATACGAAGGCCGGAAGTGAGGTCAGTGGCAGCAAGGAACATCTTATGGACTGCAATGGATCTCTTGAAAGCTGTACTAGTTCTCCGACAATACTTATTAGCGGTGGGGTAGGGAGCGTGTGTATGTTGGAGTCCTTACTGCTCGTTATTTTCTCGACAAACGGGAAGTTCAGTGCCGTTTCGAAGCAAATGAACGGTCAAATTATTTTCATTATACTAATTGATTTAAGTGTGTGAGGAAATCGCTTTAGTGGCAGGTCACGCACAGAGAAACAAGGGCGAGGGAAGGAGGGTGAGAGTGGCGGGGGTGGCGGCGGCGACGGAGGCCGCGCCGCGGGGCACGTGGGGGCCGCGCGGAGCGGCGCGGGGCGTGGAGGGGGGCGCGGGGCGGGGAGGAGTGGGCCGGGGGCCGGGTGGCGCGAGCGGGAACGGGTTACGATCTTGATAATCGCCAGGCGCCTGCAGCTTTCGACGCGCCCAGGCCGTGGCCCGCCGCGCTCCAGGTGGAGGTGAGGCGGGGCGGTCCGGGGGGGAGGGGAGGGAGAGGGGGACGCAGGAGGAGCCGTGCGCGAGTTGACGGGGCGAACGGTTCGCGCTCGGCATTGGCGGGGCGCTCATTCGCCCGGTCCTGCGCGGTGAAGAAGGAATCGCCGCGCGACGTGCTCCCTTGCAATGACAGATGTTTCCTGGTTAAGGCGTAAACCGTACGGAAACCACCTGGTGTTTGAGAGCATAAGCTTCCGCGGCCCGAGTCAGTACCTACTTGGCTGTCCAAGAGACGCCGCGTCCTAAGCACAGGTGGCAATGTTTCGGCCGCCATTCTTCGTCCTTCCTCAGGGCGAAGTGCTTCTCTCGCAGAATGGCGGGCGAAAGGTTGGCACGTGTGTCTAGGATGCGGCGTCTCCCGAGTTGCGAAGTGAACTTCGATTGTTTCTATGGTGGCCGATGACATGAAGTCATTGTTACATCTGCCGTATAAAATTAATCTTTTTAACAGTGGTAAGCACATTTCTGAGGCCACGAGCCCCGTTAAGAAGGACGTTCGCGATTTAATTCAAAGGAATTACTTTATAAGGCATGAGGTGTAACAGTGACCTAATGTCATCCGTCACTACAGAAAAATCGTGTGTAGATATCGTGTAGTGTAGATATCAACTGGTGCTTGACGCATTGCAATATTGATGCATCAATTGAAAGAAAGGGTTTAGACGATCTGAAAGTTTATACTTTGATATTTGATTTTCCATTTTTTTAGGAAGTAGTTCAATAAACAATTACGCAGAAGTTTTCGCGCGAATTCGTTTTCACACTGATAAACATAACTCATAAACAGTTCTATTTTGTTACTCGAAGTTATTGCGTTCAATATGTTCTATCAAACTGAAATTGTTCTTTCTATGCAATGTACTATTTCTTAAAACGACGTACATGTAATTTATACTTATTTGGAAGCATTTCGCAACATTATTTTTGTTTTGAAAATATGATTTCCAATATTCGAATGTCTTTGTTAAAATAGGTGGTAAATATATAAAGCTTATAAAGAACAATAACAATAGAAAGGAATATCAAGATTATCTTTTACGTCACTGTACTTCTATCTACGATAAAAGAAATTGTAATCATAGAAAAAATGTAATTAACTGAAACAAACAGATTGAGGCAGAGAGAAAGAGATCGGGAGTGAGAGAATTTTATCAGACCGGATGTAACATACAAAGAATCTGTTGTAACTGATGTTTCCGTAATTCCGAAGGACAAGGAATGCTACGTTGACCTGTGGAACCACGCTATCCTTCAAAACAAAACTATTCATTTAGGAAACTGAATCGTCCACCGATATTTCTTAGACACCGGAAACGTGTGTTTCCCATTAAGATTTGGTTTTCTTAGACTTCTTTGAGCGGAAGACACTCAAAACGTCTCTTTCACTTCTCGATCTAATTCTGACGACCCACACCAATAAAATAGTAACAGTTACCCTTTTTTCTCGAAATACTCCGGAAACATATTTCTTGGTCATGAAAAAAAATCTTAAATTTACAAATCCACGGATATTTAACCACTGTGAATTTGGTATAATTGCATCATAAGTATTTCATTCATAAAATATATTTTTAAAAAGCACATACAGTTCACGTTTAGGTAACGGGATTCTAATCCCAATTATCCCATGTGGAATGTGGACTGCGTGTGGTTGGCTGTAGTGAAGTTTCTCGGAGATTTCTCTTTCGTATTTCATTCAAGAGCTTTCTCCTCCATTCATGATCACAGTAGTGCTTTTTCTCATTCCTTTCCCCGGCTGGAAGTCTAGTGGTGAACTCATCCTCTATCTCAATCTGTTGAATCTAGCAACGTCATGGAGAGTGACTCGTGGTCATCTCCATACAATCATCTCAACTAGGAGTAGAGATATCTGTGTTACTGTGGTAAATAAACGTATTACAATCACAGTGCCCGCTGCGCGCGTGCTGTGTTTCTAGATATTCGTTATGTTCTTATTTTTAAATTTCAAGTACAATAAAATGTTTTGGCTAAGGTAAATTGTTGAATCGGCCTACATTGCGGCTCACATCTGAAAATCGAAAATTTTCCGTTGAATTTGGCTAAAAGTACTTTTGTGTAACCTTTTTAGACATCTGTTTACTAATACATGGGTGAAGTTACACATTAGTATTTTAAAATATCAAGTAAATACACAAATATACAGAAATATGTACTTGTATTATTTCGTCTTTTTATTGTCTACTTTGGTGTGTTAAATACAATTACGGCATCTGAATTTAGAGTGCCAACCTAACAATTTCACACAAACTGTGTTTTGCAGTATTTTTACTTTATTCGCACTTACTTCGAAAGAAGAGAAAGTTGTGTTATCGGGCGCCGGAAAACGGGGCATTCTCGACAGAAAAACTTTTATTGTTGGTTCCTGGTTACGAAAAAAGTGAATAAATCTTGCTGCTAGTAAATTAATTCCTCTAACACGTGATATACCCATAATTCATGTTTTGTGGGTTTTTGATACCGAAAAATCGATTGAGGCCAAACATCTATCTGTCCGTCCGTCTGTAGGTCTGTGCGCATATGATCAATGCCAGCACCTAAACCGTTCAGCCGATTTTCTCCAAAATTGATATTCGATCTCCGATCGATTTGAACGAACTAGATAAGATTCAAACAGAAAAACATTTTCAAAATTTTCTCAAAAATGACTCGAAACTTTTTGATTAATCTTTGTCTTCGGATAGCGTAAAGAACGCTTAAGAGAAGGGTGCAGGTATCATGTTCGTTGAAATCCTAGATTTTTTCGAAAATTGCAAAAGTGCCATTTTTTGGGCGTCTTGCTATAACTACAATATTGAAGATAGAGTTTTTTTTTTCCTTAATGAAATTTGTTCTTTAAAGACAGATCTTGAAAGAAAATCATGTTCAATTTTTCGAAAATAAGAGTAGTTTTCGTATACTTTCGAGCGAAATATAGGCAATTAAATATTTTTTTAAACAATTTGTTTCTGCAAAACCGCTCCAAATTTTTTCTTCGATTTTTTTTCTTCCACGCATAGGAGAAAAGCCCCTTAAAATAATGGCGCCGGACTAATTTTCGTTGAAGTATCGTCTAGTTTTAATACTTTTGTTGAGTTTTACACAAAGCCATTGAATTATGTTCAAATTAGTAAACAAAACAGACTAAAGAATATTTTGAAGTGATGAACACCAATAACATGCTCGAACTTCATACCAGAGCACAAGAAACAGATTGCACATTTCCCCAGAGCACATCATAGATTTCACTGTTTTTGACGTTAAATTAATAAATAACTAGTGGTGCTACAGAATGGCACAGACTTTCTCGTAGTAAAGTTTTCTAATTTCCTTGGTGTGCACTGGATTTACGCTCTTTATCCATCCTCTTGCCAGCTGCCATCTATCATCGCTCGATGAACATTAAAAAAATGGCAAATGGAAAATTTCGTTGAAACTTTTAGAGCCGTTTTTAAGAAAATAGTGCTTAAGCTTTACTATAAATGCGAAATTGGAATCTCTTTTTCCCAGGTATCTATTGAGTTTTCAAAAAACTTCATTCGAAATCATTGGAAGCACTTCCACTCGCAAATGCAATAATGTATACAAATCGCTGGAAATGTGCGTATCAAAGACGTGAGAGAAATTTAAAAAAAATACATTAATGTAATTTTTGAAAAAAAAAAGAATACACCAAAATGAACTTTACGTTATATTAAATAGTTCAATTAGCGCCATCCGTTGGAAGAGTTTGAAAAAATTTGACTCATTTTTGAGAAAATGGCAACGTTATCTCCCACCAAAGGGGGCACCGCCCCAGCCAGGAGAGGCACTAACCTAGCGACCGGACTCTAGCATGTGTTTGTATAGTGCATGTTGATGGTACCTTGGGTATGATAAGGAAAAGAGGACAAGTCACGCATCTGTAGCCGTAGTTAGTCCTGCTCCGATTCATGGTTGGATCGGAGGACCACGAACCTACCCCGACCAGGCTGCCGGCCGGCCGCTCCTCATAGCCAGGATTGATCTAGCAGAGACAAGATTTTATTTTTTTGCTAACCGAGGAAGAACTCGAACCTAGGTCAGAGGCAAGAGGGTGAGTGATGCATCTGAGATATTCCCCCGGTAAATATATACTTTGCCCTTTCATTATATTACTGATAAACCAAAATGGAACCATTTTTATATGGAAATGTCATTTTATTTGATATAGAATATAGGGATGTCAATAGACGATCGCGAGGGGGTCGCTATGTGACAAATAAACAACCGGCGTTAAGGATCATTTTCGTTAGGTTGAAATGACAGAGCAGAGGCGGAATAAACATTTCTTTTGAGAGACAAAAGAAAAGACATAAAATTCGGATGCTTCCGAGTTTTTAGAAGAACATTGATTCGCTAGGTGCAACGCGGCGATGAGCGGGTCGGCTCTTAATATATTTTACTAGATCGACGAAAGACTGTAATTGACAGTTGTATAAAATTAACAATCGTCTTTTATATTAGGATAGAGCGTTCTCGTAGGAAGTAAAATTCGTGTCTAGGCGTCCACCCGAGACGCAATTGAGGGAACTTACGGATTATAGTATCGCCGGGAGAATTTTGAACCAGATAACGGACATTAGGCGAGAACTTTGTCCAGAAGCAAGATTCTGCTGCGTCGACGGAGCAGGTTCTATGGGGCGCCATCGAACGAAGTGAAGAGCGCGCGAAGACCCACGAATGAATAATAAGGTTTTATAACTATTGTAATATAGAGAAAACTGGTAATGACCAAAAATCAATTCATTTTGATTATCAATATGATAAATTCCAGTTGTTAAGTTGAAAGAAAGCTGATTATCATTGTTGGTTACGTGCAATCCAGAATTTTCAGATTCATCGCTACTTCGCTTCAATTTAAGATTTTCAGATTCATCGGTACTTCGTATGGATGGCAGATTGAATAATTGGTTACAGAGTAAATAGCAACAATTATGAACTTCGAACCCCAATTAATTGAGCTAACACAACATAATTTTGTAAGGAGAGATATTTAAATTACGTAGGAATCATTAGGTTTCAAGTGTAACCTTTTCCTGGCGCCCAAATTGCATTTATCAGTAATAATTATGTTTCAAAATGTCCCTCTAAATGGAGCTTGTTTTTAAATAGAAAGACGAGGCTTGTTTTAAATTAGCAACAGTCAACGTCGGGCATGTTTCAAAACGAAGATGTTCTAAGTCTCAAATAATCAAACATTTTTCATAAAGAATTATCTTTTCAACAGAAACAGACGAGACTCTCATTACTCAAACGTTGACAGATAATCCTCTAAATATTTAAAATTCTTGGCGTTTTTAAAAAGTTCGTTTGAAGCTTCTACCGAACCGATCTTCCGATTCTTTCTTTGAATTGCTGATGTGTACATCCCACGAGTATGTAGAAAATTAATTTAACGAAAAACTGGTAAAATATACGCTAATTTTGTTCAGTTCGAATGCGAAATTGGTTATTGAAATATACTATATGTTTATACTAGCCCGCAATAAATCTTATGTTTGTAGGAGCCAGTGAATTCAGACGGACGGGCAGACAGTTGGGTACAGCTGCTTCAATGACAAAGTGAACAAAGCTGTTTGAATGGTGAGCGTGCGTATTAACTGGCTAATCCTAACATTAGCTAGATTGTTTGGATGAAGCTGTTTGAATGACGATGAAAGGATCATTTAAGATTTCATTCTGTTAATGTTGATATTAGCCTTAGACTGTTGTCTGAAGTAAGGTGATTATCCCAGCGTGAATCGTCTTGTGTTTTCGTGAGAGGTGCGTTCGCGTTTTTGGCGTAAAAATGCGTTGGAAATAGTGCGTTGCGTATGCGGTTGTTTTTATGTAAATCGCGAACGTCGGAGGTCGGAGACACATCGCCAACTCGGAAATGCGAAGCCAAGCGTTGACGTACGTTGCATTAGATGATATCGTGTAAATAGAACGACACTGAACCACAAACCCAGTGGAACTCAAAACTATAATACACACACACACACACACACACACACACACACACACAAATACTAAGTATAAAATGTCCGTGTGAGTGGTGCAGGCGGAGGGGGTTTGAGGGCGAGTATGCGGGAGGAGAGGATGAGTAGGCAGGCGGATAGGGTGATGGAAGGATGGAGGGATGATTGGGCGGACGGATAGGGTAAGTGGAAGGACGGAGGAACGGGTGGGCGGGTGGATAGGGAGTGTAAATGGAGGGATTGGTGGGCGTACGAGAAGTACATGCTGAACATACGTCACGGTGACATTACTCCAACTAGACATGGTTATGTCCCAGCTTCAAATGTCTGCACAAAAGGTTTCCTTCAGCTTTTATTGTGGAAGAGCTGAAGAATACCCAAAACTTTTCCTCGTTCTAAAGGTTTCTCTAGGACGAATATATTTCTACAAAAAGAGAATTACATATGACACTCCTCTTCGTAGATTTAATAGAATAGTAAAGAAGTTCTTCCATGTGAATGTAAAATTAATCTAGCATAATGTGTTTTTTCATGTATTTTTTTCTTTCGATGAATAATTTTCCATTTACGGTGAATCAGCCGTTGTCCAGGAATCAAATTTCATGAGTACTTGGTGTGATGTATGTAAGCAATGTTTTTAAATACTGAAGTTCGGAGGACTATAGTCCTCCGTATACCGTATTTTATTGTGAATGAGGACGCGAAAGGGAAAATATTCAAACGCCTATTGCATAGAATTACGAGTTAAAGAACTGGTTAGTTCATCGATATTGGAAATCTGTAACTTTTTGAATGCCGACATGTAATCCAAAGGTAGATAAACATTTTATATGCGATATTTTAGAAGTTTGGTCTACTTTTACCGATGTTGCGAAAGTTTACGAATCTAGTATCTTAGTTCTTCTCGTAGCATCACAAAATCTCTTTCAAGAATTTTGAAATAATTTTCCAGTCGTATTCGGTGAACTATGAAATCGCACTAAATGTGACCATGCGAGCAGACATAAAATTTAATACACATCTTGCCTCTCACTAGCCTTAGAAACTTCTCACCACAATAGAGCAATAGCCTGCTCCCTGTTTACCACATAACTGCTATTCCTCGACTCAATAACATATATGTCCTAGCCACATCGTGTTGATTAATGATAAATTCATTCGGCGTACGTCAAAAGTGTGCTTCGACGCTGTTCCGAATTCGGGCTTCATCCACATAGTTGGACAATCAAGACATTAACCGTCTAATTCGAGAATTACCCTTTATTCGGTCTTTACCGGTCAGAGGGAGGTTCAAAAAATTGCGGCCTGACATACTTTCACACGCGCAGAATATTGAGAGTTGCAGCGCCGAGTGGCACGTCTGAGTGCCTTGCATGTGCGCCTGCTGATTCCATCACGGTCAGACCTGGAAAATTCGAGATGTTTCGTTTTAAATCTGTTTAATGCATTCCGAGGACATAATTCCTCAGTAGTAGCATAGTTACGTAATTTTTTCTTTTTGAATATTGTCTTATAAATCATACTAAAGCTTCCCTTAGTATTTAATGTACAGAAATGAAAAGAAAAAATATTAGTGAACAGGCAAAAACAATAATGTATTAAATTATAATATATTTCGTTTCTTAGAGAATAGTAAATATAAGAACTCTACTCGAGAAGTTCAGCATCTTGATTTAACTCATTGTTTTAAGGCTGAACTGAGTAAAAGTTCAAACATTTCGAAAGAAAGATAAAACATAAATTTGAGCAACTTACACGGTCTTACGTCACTAAGATAACATTCTGTCGTAAGTATTTCATTGGCGCGTTCACACGTTCGCGATGTTTCATTACTCCCCAACAACCGTTGCAGTCATATCTGTTTACCGGGCGAGGAAGGAGCGTCCTGCTTACTCTGGACGTGGGGAATGCACGCGCGCGGGGAGAGTCCGTCACCCACCGGATCCTTCCCAAAGTGAGTCAGCGCGCGGGTAAACAGTGAATCGCATCAATGAGTGGAAAGAGCGATTCGCCTAGGACGAACGCACGTGCGCCAAGACGAGTGGGTGGGCGGGCGGGGGACACGTCATGTCTGTCTTTCGTGAGATGGGCACGCGGACGGAGGGGTAAGTGAACAGATGTGCCGGCAGAGAGGGTGGTTGGGTGGTTGGCGGGTGGAAAGAGCGGGTAAGCGAGAGGAGATGGCAGGTGAGCGAGTAGGCGGGCAGAGAGGGCCAGTGAGAGGGTTGTGTGGGTGGAAGGTCAGGTGGGTCGGTGCAGAGGGTATGAGTGTAGATGAGCGGGCGGAGAGGGTGGTTGGGTCGGTGGACTGGCGGTCAGAGCGGGTGAGTGGAGAGGGAGTATACGGGCCGTGATAGTGAGTGTTTTGGATTACAGGATACAGGTATACCAGTGGTGTTTTCTTTGGGTGTGCAGGTCGTGGTCAACGCCCAAGGAAATAAAAAAAATCATGTATTCCTGTGAATTTATTAAGATCTTTCATTTATTCGGTCTTCCGTGCAATCGACGTCATACATCGGCGACATCGCGTCCATGCAACGCAGGCAGTGCGCGAGCGCAGCTCAGGCCGTTGGCGAATGCCTCCAACGTCTTCAGGCCGAATCGACAGGCGGCAGCGCATGCGCGCAACATCTCCCCAATCACAGACAAAGCGTGATATCTTTTTAACGGCCTGCTAGAGAGCGAGCGTCCGTGATCGTGATATTCTCCATTGCGCGTTGAACCCTTTATCGTTACTCATGATATTAGTGTTTTTTTACAAGAATAGTGAAAAAGTGGAACAATAATTTTAAATAATTGCTTTCCATTCCTTTCGTATGAAGAAAAGAAGCAAGTAATTAAGTGATGGGCGATCATGTCCTAACTTGATAATATTTTAGAATTTAATTTTTAAAACGAGAACTGGAGAATGGGAAAGGCGTCGAGCATGTCTTTTTAAATACTATAAAATGTCTTATTCCAATCTTGGCAATAGAAAATACAACATCCTCATTGTTGTAATTTCGAGACTAACTTTTCCTCTTTCTTCCAACATTATAATTTAAATAAATAAGGATTTTGTTTACAAAATTTAATTTTATTCTAAATATATAAGCGAAAAGAGTAGTGTGGGGTTTAACAATTTCCTTCACTGCCAACACCCTAGGTCTAGAGTGAGGAGACGCCACTGAGGTATACAAGGAGAGACGGTAAATGGGTGGATCGGAGGGCAAGAAAAGGGTGAATGAAGAGGTTCGGTGGGCGGGGGGGGGGGTGAGAGGTTGGTTGGATCAGTGGGCAGCAGGGAAAACTGGTAAGTGCACGGAGAGAGCAGGTGAGCTGACCTACAAAATGACGCGTAGGGAGTGTATTGACGGGTGGGTCAAGATGGCGAGTATGCGGCAGTGTAGGGTGAATGGATGGGCCGGTGGGTGATGAGGACAGGTAAGCGAGTGGAGCGGGCGGAGGGAGTTGGAGGGCGCGTATGCGGGAAGAGAGGATATGTGGGTAGACGGATAGGGTGAGAGGAAGGATGGAGGGATGGGAGGGATGGGAGGGATCGGAGGGGGCGAGAAGTATATACTGAACATGTGTCAACTAGACATGGATAGGTTCAAGCTTCAAATGTCTGCGTTAACACTTTCCTGTCGGCTCTTATTGAAGAAGAAACACAGAGGATTACCCAAAGCTTTTCCATGTCGGAAAGGTTTTTCTAGGGCGAATGTATCTATTTCTACAAAAAGAGAATTATTACTTATGACACTCCCCTTCGTAGATATAATATAATAATAAAGATGTTCTTCTATGTGAATGTAAAATTAATCCAGCATAATGTATTTTTTCATGTGTTTTTTCTTTCGATGAATAATTCTCAATTTTCGGTGAATCAGCCGCTGCCCAGGAATCGAATTTCATTGAGTACTTGGTGTGACGTATGTAAGCAGTGTTTTTTGTCAAAAATGACTTGCTTAAGGGCGGGAATATATTTTCAGAAAATGCCGATGTCTATTACTATAACACTCGACGTAGAAATCATATTCATCAGGTTACAGTATCAACAGCTCAAAACAAAAAATTCACATACAATACATGTGCATTGTTTTACAACACTTTGCCAGACGACATTAAACGATTAAATTCGATAGAAAAGTTTAAATCCCAAGTGAAATCGTTTCTGCTGCATAACTGTTTCTATACAATTAGAGACTATGCTGAGCATCACAAGAAAAGTAACATTAATTTTAACAATGATACATAATGCATTATTTACCATTTGGACTGTATAAATGTGTATAAACAACCTGTAACAACTATTGTACTACAGCCTCCGGGTCAATGACCCCCATCTCGATCAGGTTTTTCATCCAGTTTCCCTGATCCATTGAGCAAATGCTGAGATTGCCCCTTGTTTTGCTTCTGGACATAAATGTAACTTCATTTTCTGTGCACGTCTTCTAGAATTCAGTGGAAAATACAATTATTCAAATTAATGTTTCCATGTTGTCGCGGCAGGAAGTATTATTCCGAAGGACAATATGGATAAGAGCCAAAATTTATTGCTTAGTTATCCTTGAAAATAGATTTTATTACATTGGAGGGTTTTGTTGTTGTTGTTTTTTTGTTTGTTTTTTAAATTTAACTAGTATATGACTTAGTGTAGGGATCACAGAATTTTGAAAATGTGCACACAATTCACTTTTCCCCATAGCACATCATACGCAGTTTGAACTGTTTTTTGACGTAAAATAAATAAAAATAAATAAATAAAAAAAGCAATGTTTTAATGGTGAAGTTCGGAGGGCTACCGTATTTTATTGTGAATGAGGACACGAAAGGGAAAATATCCAAACGCCTATTGCATACAATTACAAATTAAAGAACTGGTTAGTTCGTCGGTATTGGAAACATGTAACATTTTGAATGCCGACATGTACTCACAGGTAGAGAATCAATTTATAAGTCACATTTTAAAAATTTGATCTAGATTTACCAATCTTGCGAAGTTACGGATCCAGTACCTTAGAATCTTCCCGTAGCATCACGAAAGCTCTTCCAAGAATTTCAAATAAGTTTCCAGCCGTCATCGGTGAACTATGAAATCGAAACAAATGTGGACATGAGAGTAGACATAAAATCGGCCACCTATACGAAGGCATTGATTACGTAAATAAAAATGTGCTTATAGAAAATAAGTAGTTAATGTATTCCAAGCAATGCCTCCCGAATAATGACGTTCAAGTGACAAATTTAGGAATAATGTTTCATATTCAGTTGCGCATTCAGAAAGAGGGAGAGAGGGTGCGTCAGCACTCATCAGAAGCCAACGACACATGTTCACAAATGAAATCATCACTAATTTTCTATAGTAACCGATCATTCAACATCCCTATTGAATACTCAGTAAATAACTATAAATTAACATATAAAGATAAATTTTTAAAATGCAACATCAAAGGCAAAATTTTTATTACTACTACGTCTCTCCCACAGGAAAATCCTTCTTGCGCCAGTGATAATGCTCATGCTATATGTAACTCATTGCAAAAACAACAAGAGCAGTAATAAAAATAACAACAATATCAACAATATCGACAATATCGACAATATCGACAATACCGACAAAATCGACAAAATCGACAAAATCGACAAAATCGACAAAATCGACAAAATCGACAATATCGACAATATCGACAATATCGACAATATCGACAATATCAACAATATCAACAATATCAACAATATCAACAATATCAACAATATCAACAATATCAACAATATCAACAATATCAACCATATCAACCATATCAACAATATCAACCATATCAACCATATCAACAATATCAACAATATCAACAATATCAACAATATCAACAATATCAACAATATCAACAATATCAACAATATCAACAATATCAACAATATCAACAATATCAACAATATCAACAATATCAACAATATCAACAATATCAACAATATCAACAATATCAACAATAATAATAACAATAGTTTGTCCAGGTTGATCATGACCAGAACAAATATTAAATCTGAAACTTATCCAAAGGCATCTGAGAATTGGTAACAAATCTAGTATGCATATTTGTTGATTTCAAAAAAGCGTATGATTCGGTTGATCGGGAATCATTATTCCAAATATTAAGGGAACAAGGATTAGATTTGAAAACCCTTGCACTGATAAAAGAAACCCTGACAAAAAGACAGGCCAAAGTTAAATTTATGGGATGTATTTCTTTAAAATCAAAACAGGGGTAAACCAAGGCGACGGACTCTCACCTCTGCTAATTACTTGTATTCTTGAGAAAGTACTAACAGAATGGCGTAAACAAAAAATAATCCTCAAAATTGCGCAAGCAATCACATTAGGGAGAGGAAAATTAGCGATAGACTGTTTAAAATTTGTAGACGATTTTGCAATCTCGACAGGTCATATTCAAACAGCATAGAAACAGGTTGAACTCCTTAAAGAACAGAGAAAGAGTTGGTTCTTAGATAAAATTTGAAAAAACTGAATTTATTACTTGTAACAAAAACACACCTATGTTCATGGATACGAAATACGGCAAAATTAAGAGATTTAAATACCTGGGGGATATAATTCAGGAAAATAGAATTGAAACTATGACCAATGAATCTACATGTAAAAGATGGAAACAGCATATCGTCTCACCCAAAATACCTAACAATGTATGTCAAAGGACACAAAACTGAGACACTATAATACGGTGAAAAAAAAACAATGTCTACATGGCTCAGAAAACTAATTTTGAACAACAACAAAAAACATAGAAAATATGGAAAAAAAGGAATGCAAAATCATTAGGAAAATTCTTGGTCCTAAATTCAGAGACGAGCAAAACAGATTGCCAAGCAAAAAAGAAATCAGACAATATACGGATATTCAGAGTGATATCAGAAAACCTAGACTTAAATTTTTTTGGACACATCAAAAGAATGAATACTAATAGTCTTACCAAAAAAATTGTGGAATTTTATGAGAAAAGAAGTAAAGCAGAAACTGACATTATAAAACTAATCAATGGAATTAAGAAGGACCTTAAATTATCAGGGATCACAGAAGACGACATTCAAAACAGGAACACATTAAGATCTAAAAGTGCAGTCATGGCGGATTGATTTGGAAGTATCAAAGTGTGGAACAGGAAAAGCTTGGACGGAAGAGAGAAAAAGGCGCACATGCAAAGGATGAAAGAAATATGAGCACAAAGAAAGGGTAAGAAACACACCTGAGTACTTTGCGTAGTCCCAATTGGGCTTATTCGCAAGAATGATTATTATTATTATTATTATTATTATTATTATTATTATTATTATTATTATTATTATTATTATTATTATTATTATTATTATCAATACTGTTTACTAGATTGATGACGTCAAAAGTGTGATATAAGCTTCTATAGTGTTGCACAATTTTTATTTTATAATTTTTTCATTGATTTGTACATATAAACAGAGAGAAGAAAGAATTTCGGAGCTCAAGAAAATGTGCAAATATACCATAGTGCACAACTCTCTAAAAACTTGATCAAATGGCCTTGCTCAGTTCCATTACATTTACAAAGCTCGGGTTGACGACCATTTATTATTATTATTATTATTATTATTATTATTATTATTATTATTATTTATTATATTTTTACAAAAATATTGCATTTTTAAGAGCACCCGATCAGGAACTAGTGGTTTTAGTAGAATCCTTGCTAATCGGCTGTATCTCTAGCGACGGCGCCGCCGCGACGCCCGGGTGCCAGAAGCAGTCTGCTGCTGCAGCCGCAGCTCCCAGCCTCCCCACCCGGAAGTGGCAACCCTCTCCCACCCCGGCGACCCCGAGGGGCCCCGCTTCCGGCCGGCACCCTCGCCCCGCAGCCGCCACACACGGTGGCCCAACGCGGGCCAAAATTAGGTCTGGGAGTTAAAGGAAAGCTTTTTAATCGATAAAACAATTGATACACCACGTTTTACTTCTTCAGTTTTGTTTTGTTTTAGCCCTAAGGAAAGAACGTCGTAATATAAACATAGATAAGAGGAAAATCCGTCTATGAGACAGGTAAATCATGATTTGTTACACAGTTAATAATGTGGAGTTAATAATTGGACACATATTCATTAAAAATTAAATTACATTATTTGAAGGCATTGTACATACATATCATAACATTTGAATACATATTATTTGAAGCAAGTGCCGTTAAACTGGTATTAATATTAATTCAATAAGCGGAAAATGCACTTAAAATGTCGGAAAAGGTAAAAAATGACTTATTCGTCGAAAATGCAAAATAATCACTTATAAAAATGGGTCATTTCCTTTCGTCGTAACATAAAATTAATGACTATGCTAACCGGCATTGTTCTAAAGTGAAAAGAAAAAAAGACATTTCATTAAAATCTGACCCCTCGTCATGTGGAATCAAGATGATAAAGAAAACATCTTTCCTTACACGCTAACTGTTAATGTAAATTTTAGAGATGGAATAAAAATGTGAATCATTTTATATATTTTTTACAATAATTCCTTTTAGGTGTGATTTTCCATTATTTACATGACTTTTCGACCTCTACTTTAGCTGGAATATATGTAATTTGGCCTGCCTATTTTAGGTAAAATAATTGTCTGAAGTTCCGTGCTTAAGTAATAGGGAACTATGGTCTTCCTCGTCCATTGAGCTGAATCTCCTGTAAAATGCTTTGAAAATTTATTTTCTAAGGAACTCGTCAAAATGTTAAGAGATGAAATTTTCACAAATGTTCGTCAAAGATATTAATCGAATATGATCATTGATCACAGAAGAGATAAAAATGAACAGTTGCGTTATGTTTTGCTCGGAATAAATATTCTAAAATTAGCGAATGAATGTTCAAATCTCTGAGAAATTGCAAGAGATAGATAAACTGCGTAAGAAACTTTCTTCATTTCCAGTACTGGAGCTTGTAAGATAACTTGAGCATTATTCTAAAAAATATAAATTTTAAACAGTGTCAAAGAGTTATATAATTATTTTTCAAAGCAATGTAAATAGCAAAGCTAATCAGTATTTATGAAAGTAAATTTCTTTTGAATTCCTTTCTAATATTACAGGTTTATTTAAATTGCGGCACCTACTATTCTTCTTTTATTAATATAAGATTCGCAAATAATATTTCCTTGATGTATATTTGTTTTATTTTATTCATGTACTTCAAGATGATCTACTAATTTATTTATGTGTATTAACAATGTTAATTACAGTAGGTACTACTGTTTAGGACTTGCGACCAAGAGACACTGTTGGAAGACTTTAATGAAAACCGGAAACGTCCTTGGACTAACTTCATTGCGTTCAGTTGACTATGTCACAGTCTTCCTGCCAACGAAAGAATTGGAGTGGTTCATTGTCGAAGAGCTCAAAAAGAAAGCAGAAACTATACCATCAGAAGATATAATAGGATCTCGGCATAATGTGGAGACAAGTAACAGGAGATAAGTAAATGAGAATCATCTAGTAAAGTGTCATTATATCTTGGAACTTAGGAAGCCCTTAATTCTCGTTCGTTTGACCTAATTCCTGCCAGTTAATCGCGCCTATGAATCATCAGGATGTTCTCGTCGTGTGCAAGGGTGGCTCTTTGGAAACAGCGATTAAGATACAGCGCGCAAGACTACGAGTGTCGTAATGGATCAACAAGACTTTACAACAGAGGAATACTTCACGGCGTATCCTAAAAGTACGATACCATAAGGACAATGGATACTGTTACTCAAAGTTGCTCCATCAGAACATTTGAGTGTATTTATTATATTATGTTAACGTTATTGGTTAGAAAAATGTGCTAAATTGTGAGGCAAAAAAAGAAATGGAAATTCAATAATGGAACATACTTGCAGATACGATTGGTCTATTATGTAAGGCTTCGGGGTCTCTTTTGAAATTTTCAGAAAGGGCAACGGTCCCCCTGCCCCCACTCACCCAATGGGCGTGATGATAACGTTTCATTGACTGAGCGAAGCGCGGTCCTGTTTGAAATCGATCTATTTGTCATTTCGTCTGATTATAAATTTGTTCGTTACGAAGTGATGATCAAGTGTTTTGTTAGATTTTCTTCGAACTTGACGCGAATGTCGAAAAATGTGAAATTCGGTACGTGTAAGAATTTTTATTTTTTTATTCCGTTTCAAGATGGTAGTAATTTTAATGGTTCCGTTTCATGCAATGTTCAGCTTTATCAAATGATTCTACCCCAACGGCACTCGATCGATCTGAATTTCGTCTGTTTGACAGTACTTTGGTCGCATGCAATCCCACAACCACAACTAATCCCGTTGTTCAAGTTATTGGCTAAATCTTTCAAGACTGCGATGAACAGCAGATCCTAAATGTTTTGGGGCGAGATGTTTACTGTTCACAGAACTATTATGATCATAATTACATCACAAATAAATACTGGATAGAATGTAATTATCTTTAACTTTCAGCTTATGAAGTTGGGAAAGAATCCATTATGGAACAAAGAAATTGAATTACTATGTAAATATACTGAAAAATAATCATATTACAAATATTATGACGTGAAAGGATGAAGATATATTTTCGACACTTTCATCCTTTGTTGAAACCTTTGCACGACGCCAGAGTATGAAGAAAGTACCTCGATGTATTTTCCTTCATTTTTTTGTTCATTCTATCATATAATTTCTCATGCGTACCTATCAAATGATGATACCATCTCTGTTCTAAAGCGGAGCCAGAGCTTGGTTCGCGTTTACGCTCAAACCTTGAGGTGCTATCCAGTGAAGGTAGCAATAGAACGGTAACACTTGATGCACACGATCAGATTTTTTATCAAACGAATTCTGTGAAATTATGTACATAAAAGTTTCATAAAGCGTTTCTTAAAAGGTGTTGTACACGGTCAAAAGTTTTGTAAAATTGTTTGGTCCTCCCCCTGCGGAATGGGGAGTAACATTACTGTTTCGGCCTCTCATTTTGCATTACAATTATAATACAAAGGTCGTTGACAAGTGATGGTACTGCTGGTACTAATCTGCCAGCATGCTTCCCTCAACCACTCACAGACAACCACGTCGGCGGCTTCTGTGGTGTAAACGGTTAGCGTATCGGGCTGTTATACCGCCAAGTTTGCGGGTTTGAATCCAATCGAAACTGTGGATTTTTAAGGACGAAAAAAATTCTTCGTACGCCTTCCTTCTGAGAAGTAAAGCCGGCTGTCCCATGTTGTAGATTTACTGCATGAAAAATATCAAGCCTAAAAGAAGCCTCTGAGCAAAATTAAAATCGTCGCCCGAGTGCTAGACCGCACCAACACCCTTTGCTTGAAGGAGAAAAGAGAGTAGGCGGAAGAGCAGACCTGATGGCTTGAGTCTTGCCACGGCAAATGAGGCATAATTTAATTAAATTGCACTTCCATCATATCAATGCTTGTTTTGTCTTTTCTCTTACGAAGAAATTAACCTAACAGGTGCAAGTATGGCCGCAGTGTGTTGTCTTTCGAGCTTTGGGATTTTCTCATCGGTTGCTTTCAACGACATTGGCGAACGCTGGTAGGGTGTTGCGTAAAATTATTTGATGAAAATAGGACGTGTTCTATTTTATCACTTTTATTAAATGTTGAATTTTACTGTGTGAAATCCATATTCTACAAAATTTATATTTTAGGAAATATTTTTTATACAACATTTTTATAGAAAATACCAACGTGTACAATATGCATAGGAACGCCCACATTTTGAACCATTCTGAGATCTATTGCGTGATGTAAACCATGTCATAACGAGACAATGGCTCTCTCAGTGCAAATTCGAACAAAGGAAAAAAAGTAATCTAAATAAATAAAACAAAGTCGGGTTAATTGCACTATTTATAACTCAAGAATGGCTAGACCAATTTTAATTATTTCTGATTTGTTGGATTCATCTCGAACCCGAATAGCAGAATAACTATTAAAATATCGGTAAAATTCACGAAAAAAATAAAATATGGCGATGTAGAACAAAACCAAATATTCATGTCAAATGCTACCCACAACACGCGGCTTTTAAATCTATATCGGCTTTCAACACTTGGCTTTTAAATACCTCCTAAATAAAGTGTTCTAGGGCCTTAAGAAATAAAATTTTGAGGCCACAGGCCTCAAAGAAACGTCTCTCACATCGTAATATACAGGATGAGATCTTGAACGTTCTGTTACATTTTTGCTGGTTCGGCGCTTATCTATATTATCCCAGCTGCTCAGAGACGTGCAGAATCTTTAACTAAATGTGAATGAGAGGAACAGAGAGAGGCAGAGATAGAGACAAACAGATACACACACAGGGACAGAGTCAGACTGACACTGTGACAGAGAGAGAGAGAGAGAGAGAGAGAGAGAGAGAGAGAGAGAGAGAGAGAGAGAGACGAGAGAGGGAGACGATGAGGGAAAGGGAGAGGGAAGGAGAAAGGGGGAGATGAGCAGAACAACGTCTGCCGGGTTTCGCTAGCAATGAAATAAAAGTTCCCAATTACATAGTTAATCTCGTCTTCCTTTTTCCTCAATTATATTGATATTTACTAAATTATTAGCAGAACCGATGGTTCAACAGTTTAATTATTTAAAATATATTTACACTAACGCTTTAAAAAGTCTCGATGTCCACACTGACTCCTTTAGTTCCGATTTACATTTCCTTTTGACGAACGTTTTCGGGAGCTTTAACGAAAGAGCGCAAGCTCATAGGGGTCGCGGAGGTGGCAGTGTCGCTGTGCTCACGCGTGCGTTCGCTAAAACTTCCAAAATTGTTCGTCAAAACGTAGCGAGTAATTGGGACATAAGTGAATTAACCCAAAGATCCCAATGTCTATTTGCGGCTTTCACTCTTTTCCTCTTTCGCCTTCTTTCTGTTACACACTTTTGCACGCACATATCACACATTTACACTGTCCCTACAGCTCTTTGCTTGTCTACCTAATTCACTCGCTTCATTTCGATTTTCCAGAGTCTTTTTCGTTCTTTCTGTACCTCTTGCGTAATAAATGATATATTTCTCTAAACTGTTACAAGATTACATTGCGGAAAAATCTGAAAGCGATTTCTTTTGAAAACATGCTTTTATGTGATATATTGTTATTGTTTAGAATTATTTGACTTCACCTGGCACGTGAACAGCTGCGTCAACAGCAACGACAACATAGCTCCTACAGATCAGCACAATGCATAATTTAAATATCATCTACTTAGCATAAGCGTTTCGTGTAATATCCATTTGATTTTAATTGCTACTAAAAACAGAAATTCTATCAGTATATTTCACCTTTCCGTCACGCGACCGTTTGCGTCTCGAACTAAGAAGAAGTAGCTAGAACGATCTGATTCCAGAAGGGACGTTAAGAGAAGTCTACTTGTGTGCAAAGGAGTTCACAGTGGGACAGAGATGAGAGCTACCCACGTGAATCGCCCCATTCATGCCTGTGACTGAAAGCAGAGCGGAAAGCCTTCCCGAGCCTTCTTTCTGATCGATAGTTATTCATGGAACCGGTTGCGGGGTGGTGCGTTCGAGAAGCACCTGCCGAATATGCGAGCGTTTGGTTCATCGAACCGCACGCGCGGGGAGGGGGCGCAGGAGAGGACGCGGTGCAGCGACCGGATGCGGGCGTGGAGGGCAACAGCCTTGGTGATTACTTCCGGTCACTAACGTCCGGCGAAGGAGTCTACTCTGAGGAGTCTCAAGATTAAATAGTTTCGGTTGTTCCAAACTCATTTACGAGCACATATGAACCATTTGCTACTCGAACGTTTAAGGCGCGTTAGTATGTTTCCATAATACAATAAATACAATTTTGATAACCCCCTGACATTTCAAAGTTAAATAATACTAATAATATCTCCGTGTGTGTGTGAGACTATATACGACTAAATATGTCTTGTCTACTGACTCTTAAAACAGCTGATCACTTAATCCGGCTCTTGTCAAGATAATTTACTCCCAAAATAAAAGCGGGGATTCATTATTTATACTCAAAAGAAAAGTTAAAAGCAACAAAATTTTAGTAGTCTTGAATTATTTGCATGGAAAAGTTTTAAATGGAATTTAAACAATAGAGAAAATCAGGAATCGCGTTAGATTTCAAAACTTTGGAATTTTACATAAATAACACAAAGATCTATTGCATTCTGAAATTAGCCATCACCTCTTTAAGCAAATTGACAGACACAATTTCCTCAGAAAATGATTCGTTGTCTGCTGCATTTAATTATTCGTCTAGTACTAGATTGTAACTTGAGTGTGCCGTCATTCAAGTATTATTAGACTTAATGTTTCATTACATGCTCTGTGGCCATTAGTGATGTGAAGACAATGCATTATTGTGACCATGAATGAATGATACAAATCTTTGTTGGCCTCAACATTGTAGAATGACATATAGTTAAAGGTGAAGAAACATTATTCAATTTTCGAAAATACACGGAGTTCGCCAAAAATAAGACCAGCAGTCTCAACAAGTTTGAAATAAAAAAATGGCGCCATTTTGGGAAAAAATGTTTAAAACTTGCTTATATTTCATGCACAATTACTCGAAAACTATTCACATTTTCGAAAAATTATACCTAACTTTATTTCAAGATCTATCTTTGAAGAAAATATTTTATTGTCTTTAATCTCTATCTTCAATGTTGTAGAAAGACGCTGAAAGCATTTTTAACTTTCGCATTTGAAAAACAACAACGACAACGACAACAACAACAACAACAACAACAACAACAACAACAACAACAGGGACTTCCAACGAAAATGAGACCCCTGCCATTTTTTGAGTTCTTTACAGTCTCAGAAGAAATAATGTGGCTATTTTTGTAAAACTGTTGATAAAGTAATTGAGACTTCATGTAAATAATCCCCCAAAAAACAAAACGTCGATTTCAAGCTCTTAGGCCTTGTGTTGGTACAGAGCGACTGGGTAATCTAACTTTTGAAAAAAAATTGTCTGAACGGTTTAGGCCCTAGCGTTGACCAGACGTTGACAGACAGGCAGACGTTTTGCCATCAATCGATTTTTCGGTGTCAAGGACCCACCAAACGTGGATTCTCATTATACAACGTGGTAAAGGAAGTAATTTACTTCACATTTTCATTACCAGAGCTCGGCAATAAGAGGTTTGCTGTCGAAAAATCGCTGATTTTCGTCGCCTCATTACAATACTTTCTGTTGTTACGAGGTAAGGCGAGAAAGGAAAAGTAGTCACGTGTTTCTTAAGTTTCTCCTGAACGAACGCTGTTATCTCAGTTCATCAGCCATTGACGGGATACTCGAGGTCAGCTGTGATCCAAGAATGAGAATTGCCTTGAAACTTATCTGTTTCACTGCTGGGATATCTCACCTTATTTTCCTCTTCACGTATCTCAAGTAGTAAACATTCTGATAGCAAATGAATTAGTACCTGTCACGAACAGTTCTTTGAAGTACTACAGAGATTGTCTTATGATGACGATTGCCCGCATTTTACTAACAGAATGAAAGGAATGAACGTCAGATTATATCGATTTTTTCGTTTTGTGGAATTTTTCATCGTTTTGTGGAATTTTTCATCGTTTTGTGGAATTTTGTTTCAATTTTAATTTTAAATCACAATGACGTAGTATGACTTAGCAACAAAGAAACAACGGAGAAAGAAGTAAAACAGATTCCAGCAAGTACATTATCGAACTTCCATCTCTAAAAATATTTTGCAAACTGACGATTTATACACGAAGAAATCACTAGATATATCAATATTCAAGAAATTTGAGTAACGCAAATAACTGTGTCAATACTTCTGATTGTAAAATGATTTATGAAACGAATGTGGTAGCAAGTTTTTTTAAATTTTGGCTTATGATCTGTTTATTGTAGTACCGACATTTACAGTAATTGATCAAAGTCGTTATTATGGATGATCTTAATTCAACGAGAGAATTAAGATCATCCATATCATTGCATTTAAAAAAAATTAATATCTTTCTTGAAGTGGAACATTTCTGAAACGATGGAAACTCAGCATCAATAATTACATCCTATAAATTGCAATCGAATACATGGTAACTTCTTGGGACCTTTTAATGGCCTTTTTACTTGTTCCGTACAGAAAAATACGTCATAACCACGACTCTCTCATATCTTAAAAGCATTCAAAATATGTTTAAAAATTTTGAAGTGTTGATGTTTACTCTCTTAAAAGTCCAAAGCTCACACATGTTTATTGATTATCAAAAGTATCTGGAAACTATCTCAGCAATTTCAATGACTGCATAAGTGTCACCGACTATTTAAACCCTGTTTAAACAATAAACTCATTATATGCGCTACCTACAGGATAAATAAAAAGAAACGATGTCCACAAAATTGAATTGGGAACTTTGGTACCAGCAGATCCTCTCCAAGTTCACCATACGTCAATCTGAATTCTTAAGTACACGCAAGGCAAACGTAAAGTCGGTGCTTCTAAACGTGCTTGAATTTACACGAAATTGAGGACGCCAACTAAGTGAAAATTTGACTTTTTATTTATTTATCGTAGAATTTTAGGGATCAAGTTTGAAGAATGTCTTATCATAAATTGAGAAATGAGTTAAATACAACATCATTGGAAGAGATGATACGCTGAACTCATGAAACTAAAATAGTTTGAAGAAAGATAAATAAGACAAATAAGAATAATTTTCACATAATTTATAATTTCAGAGTGGTTTCTAAAGTATTTTAAGTGTTCAGTACATTTTAAGCAGACTTGAAATGAAGGTCATACAATATGTCGTGTTGAATGATTTTCTGAATTATTACGTAGAAAATCTGCCAGTCTATCACAAAAAAACGAGTTACAACCAATTTCGAAAGAAATAAAGTATTGCAATATACGTAATTAGTTACGAAAATGAAAAAAATATCCTCGTGGCCATCCTCAGAAGCATCATTTCGTAAGATATTAATGTGTTATTGGAAACAGGCATTGAAAGTTAGTATATTTCTCCCATTTCGGAGTTTAGATACTATTTCATCATTCATTATAAGTGAATGAAACATTGCTTTTGAATTTTAGAAACACGAAGCTTAACTACACAACTTTTTTTGTATAATGGCAAACTCATATGGTTGTACTTACGAAAACCATAGAAAATATTTTTTTTTTCGGTACGTAGCCCATTTACTTCGTAAAATCAGTAAGCATATTTTCGTAAAACTGATTTCCATTTAATTATTCTTTTTCATATTAGTTTTTGAATGCACGCTTTAGTAAAAGAAACTATGCCTCAGTTTTGATCATGAACGTTTCGTAAATTCTTCATTAATTTAGTGTGGAAGGAAGGTGCCAAGTGACCAGTGAGACCCAATTGCCACGGAGGAACTGTTGTTGAAAGAACCGATATTTATAGAGATAAATTAATGTTACCACTTGTCAAAGATGCCAAGAATCCTCAACATTAACAAAATTTGACAAGAACAATGTAATTGCAATGAATCATTTGAATTACCGGACGCATATTGAACGCGAATATGCGAGCTCAAATGACGTTCAGGCGTCCTATGCTGCTGTCATCGCAGGTCGCAGTGCGGTCGCAGTGCGGTCGGCGTGCTCTCGGGTAGACGCACGGAGAAGGCGGTGGCGGTGGCGGGGACCGGGTTCCAGCGGAGCGGGCCGCGACTTCCGCCCGAACCGGGCGTGCAGGCTGCGGGCGGCGCGAGGCGGCGCGAGGCGGGGCGCGGGCAGAGAGCCGAGGCGCGGGCCACCGCCGCCCCCTTCCCCGGCTGCAAGCGAAGAATTAACGCTCCGCATAACGACAGGCATAACTGCAGGATGTCTATACTCCGTAAGCCGGCAATTAATTATTCTAATGAATGTAATAAAGGACTTTACGATTATTGCGCGCGTCGTTTATCAGTTCGGCCGTGTTATTAACTAATTGGCATTAACGTTCGACCGGCGGCGGCCGAATATTCGCTGCGGGCGGGCTGCGCTGGTGGCAGGGGCGGGGATCGAGGGGTGGGGGGCGGGGAGGTGAGCTGTGGGAAAGGGCTGACGGCGGGCAGGTGAGCTGGTGTGGGTGCGGGCTGCAGGCGTGTAGTCTGGCGGAGGGTCGTGCGAGCCTGGGCGTTGGGCAAGAAGGTCCGGGAGGCGGGTGGGGTGGCTCTTACTGAGAGAACGACACAAGTCTGCGGATTGTGAGGAATGAGGATCGTAGACAATGGATGGCAGACGGCGGCAGGCGAATGGTGACGCAGGTGGACGGTGGATGCAAACATCAATGCCTATATTGTCGAAATATCGATGTTTTGATAGAAACATCGATCTTTTAAACATCGTTATATTCAAGCCGATATTTTTTTAACATCAACGTTTTCGCTCGACGTTTTGTGATCGGCGCTTCACTAGTCGACGGCAGGAGATGGGCGGCGGGTGTAGACAGCGGGCAGTGGACGACGTGGAATCGACGGATGGTGGACGAGGGGCGGCAGTTAATGGACGGTTGCGAGGAGTGGGTGGAGAGTGGGGGTCTGCGGCGATGGAGGAGAGGACGGCAGGGTGAGGACAGCGGGCGATGGGCGACGGGTGACAAACGGCGAGTGGGCAGATGTGGGCGCGGGCCGCATGTGGCAAGGAAGGGACGGGCGGCGCCAGGAAGTTCAGGAACAACTTTCCACGAGCGAATCACGTGCTGGCTCAGGTGATAGACGACGCCGTCACTAGAAACGCTGCGTTCGTCATGGTGGATCAGGTGTCTCGTGATTCATCTAATGTTGATTGTATTCGTATTTCATTGAGTACGACCGCTTCAGAATGAATTCTCTGCTGTCAATGAAATTGTTATGAATCGACTTTCAACGTCATTGAGAAAGTCTAACCGGGTGAGATCAAGAATATCACACAAGAAAAGTGTGCAATACTTCTGCCTGTAATTGAAATAAACGATAATTCTTAAGTGGAAGCTTCAACTGAATTTCTTCTGGAAATTAAAATTTTACATACCACACTAATTTTCTATTCTCTTTTTTCTCATTTTACTCCGAATTCCATTTTCAAAGAACTTATATTAAACTGTGATAAAAATCCCCTTTTCTTAGGCGAAATACTCACAGCGATTCAAATAGATCCCTTATTTTAAAAGTTTTATTACAGACAAGGCAGAGGATAACTGAGATTTTAAAATTTTTCTTAAGCGGATTAAAAATAGAATGACACATTCTGTCTTTCAAAGCATTTTCCTTCCCTTTAGATATTCCATTACATAACTAGTCGTGGACCTAAGGCATGCCTTTTGAAAGTAAAATAGAAATAAATTGTATCGACTAAGTCATGTTCATTATTAAAACAGAATTATAACATTTTTTAATTTTTTTTTAGTTTTTCTAAATAGTACGAAGGGTGGTTAGTATTAGCGTACTAGTTTTATTCTTACAGTGAAGATTGTTTCATTAGTCATTTTTTAAGTTCCTAAGTTGACAGTGTGTTAAAATAATATTGATATAGAAATGAGGCCAATAAAAAAAAAAGATTAAAAAATACCGGAGAGAAAGTTCGATAATTGAAAGTTATAGAAAAATAAAAGAAATTTTGTCGTAACGTACGATAATTATCTTTCGTAAGTCGGTTATTTAACAAGTTCTTTTGATTTCAACTGTGAAGAAAATTCCTTTTAATTTCAATACTGTCCTCAATAAGGGGTGACAACGATTTCAAGTGTTTTCAGAGCACGAGAATCCTTAATAGAGCATGATATATCGGAGTAATATTGGAATGATTAATGAATATACATTGTAATCATTAACAACACATTTAGAGGTTACTTGAAATGTTGCATTAAATTCACTTGAAATGGTTTCACTTTGATCTTATTTAATCAACTCTACTATTCAGGAACGTGAATAACCTACAATGTCAACTAAACTTCGCGACCGCAGATAGAGTTACGTTACATTTTTCCATATTCGATTTCCTAACCCTCCTTAAAGAACAAAGTTCGCGCGGAAATACGAACTTCGCCAAGTGTAATTTAATCAACAACGAATCGGTATTGTCCGGATATTTACATGTAAATCAACCTACGCCGTTCTTTCTCCTCACAGAACACACCTCCATATTACTATAGATAATATTGTATTTTCAATAATGCGTTGCAAAAATTAGTAATGAAAAGTGCAACATTTTCAGATATTTAATATTTCAATACATTAAAGATATTTATTAAAAGTAATAAACTGTAGAGCTTTAACATTATTTTTATTCTCGCCTCAATTCTTGTGGTTTAACAAACACAACAAAATATTTTGATGGTAAAACTGCTTAAAAATCCAGCGTTCATTTCAACAATAAATTATTTTTATAATAATTGTATTTCCCACTTTTTATCCTTTGTGATGGGTCAAATACGAAAAATTATAAAATACAATTTTTCAGAAGAAGCAAATAAATGTTTATTTCACCATTACAGGGCAATGCTAACTCGAAATAACACTTACTAATGTGATTTTTGTTAGTAGGTACTTCCAATTTGCTTCTGAAAAATTGTTTTGTGACTTGTGCGTCCTTTGCCGTAGAGTTTGTTCCGTGGTTTGGGTGGGCGTGGGCGCGGGCGTGGGCGTGGCGCAGGGGCGTGCTCCGCGTGGGCCGGCGCTGGTGCGCGGCTGCGGCGCGGCGCGAGGCGAGCGCTGTGCTCCGCTGGGCCGCTGCGCGCGGCGCCCTCCTCTCGTCCTTCCCCCGCTCCCCTCCCCTCCCCTCCCCGCCCCACCCGCCCGCGCGTCTTCTCTTTCGTGGAAAAGAAGTGGAGGAAGGAGGCGCGCGCGAGGCGAGGGGAGCGGGAGGCGGGGGCGGCGGCGGTGGAGGCGGCGGCGCGCGCGCGGCGGGGCGGAGCGGCGCTGGGCGCACGCGGGCGGGGGCGAGGGGGGGGGACTTCCGGTGGCGCGGGTAGGCAGCGTGGGAAAGAGCCAGCCGGCGGCGGAGGCGGCGAAGGCAGCGGAGGCGGCGACGGAGGCGGCTGCCTGGCGGGAGGCCGGAGCGGCGCGGGAGGCGGTGTGGCGACGACGGGGGCGGAGGAGGAGGCGGCGGCGGCTGCGGCAACGGCTGCGGGGACCGAGGGCGGCCCAGGCAGCAGGCGAATTCTCTCCGTCTCCGCCGCCGCCGCCGCCGCCGCCGCCGCCGCCTCCTGCAGTGCAGCGGGTCCCCCATTGTGCGTTCGGCGCACACTTCCTGCCACCTGGGAGCGTGGTCCAGGTGCGGCCCTCCCGGCCCTGTGGCCCGCGCCGCGCCGTGCCAAGCCGAGCCGAGGCGAGCCGAGCAGCGCCGCGCCACGCCACGCCACGCCACGTCGCTCCGCGCCGCCGCAAGTCCGACGCCTCGCCGCCTCCGGCCCCGCCCCCGCGCCCCTCCGCTCCCGACGACTGTGGCCGCGCGAATCGCTACTGTTCAGCCTCGCAGCTGCGCGACCGTGAAATGAGGGGGCTGTTTTCTATCAATACGTCGCGCCGTAAGGCGGAGATCACCGAGTGTCGAGGGGCATGGATATTCTCCGCCTGTTTCTTTTTATTTACCTTTCTTTAATTTTTCATTTTCCGTTTTTCTTTGGTTTTCGCACTCCCTCAATTTTTTTTCTGTACTCTCTATTTTGGAATTCTGTTTACCATGTTTATAACTGAACTATATTCTATATTTTTTTGTTAAATTTTTTGTTCAGTTTCAAAACCTCGCTTGCTGTCCTCATGAGATTTATTCCAGAGCGAGCGGTAAGCCGCAAAGCTGAAAAGAAAATGAAAGAGGAAACAGCAATTGTAAACATGATTTCGTCCGCCTACAGAATAAGCCCTATACAAATTATTTATTCACACGATTTTTTAATCGATGTACAAACCATTGTCACACTTTTTTTGGTAAAGAGTATTGCCTTCATTGTGACACTTGCCTTCCACTATACTTCATTCCATCCGTTTCCTCTCTCAACATTTGTACAAAAGTTTGCAATTTAGGGATTGCCTTGACAAAAGTATCAGAATACAAGAACTTGAATGAGAACGCTGCGATGAAAAATACAAGTAAATATGAAAACAAAATCAAACGACTAGATTGACTTGTAATTCCTTGATTGATATTCGTATTTTACATAACGCGTTATTGTAAAACGACCTTTAGATGCCATTTCTGATGTCGGGGAAATGTAAGTCATAGAGCCAGGTCGTTAACTCCTGAACGAGGGGAAACATATTCCAACGAAGGATCCATCCATAGACCATACACATAGATGGGGATGGGAACAATAGATGGATATATTAAGAAAGCAGTGAAGATGCTCATCTGTCGTTTGTATTTTATTAGAGAAAAGCATGGAACTTCCGTTCGGTTCATTAAAAAATGTCTTCAAAGGTAATTTTCCAGATAGGGATTGAATTAAATTATGTATATACAGGGATTCAAATAATATAAATTTGATAGTGGACTTCTTTCAATTCAAAGAGACGGCAGGCGAGCGCGTCAACAAGTGCTACAAAGCGAACCAGCGAGCGGTCCAACCGGAGGCGGCGCCGTTCGGCGGCGACCAGTCACTTACTCCACAGCAAAGCACGCCAGAAGCAGTGCAACTTACTCCAATTGCCTCAAATTAAGGCAAATTTCATACTTTGTACCCGAGAGAAGCGAAAGAGAAGCAATTTGTGTCAGTTGAAGGAACACACGCACACGGTAGCAATTTGTTTTTATAATTAAAAAGATTGTGTTGGTCTCAGGAAATGGATATCTAACGCATCGCTGACACGGTATAATTCGTTAGGTAGAGTGAATATATGACGGAAGGAAAGTGTCCAAATTAATTGTAGGGTGTTATTTTTTCAGATGAAGAGAGAGGGGTGATATGTGTAATACTCATAAATATTTTTTTAAGGATGTTTCAATATTTTGGAAATTTTGTGGGTATAATTTATTGGAATTAGAAGAAGTATTATCAGTATTATTAATAATATTATTATTATGTTACCTTTTTATCAATTGTAACTTTAATTTTGTATTAATGTTTATATGTTTGTTTTCAAGAAGTATCGATAAATCATTAATTTCAGAAGGAAGCAGCTTTGTTTTTCTTTTCTTTCTCAATACGAATTTAATATATTCTCTTATGAAGTGATTTAACATTATATTCAATTCTTACACATCCCAATTGAATTAAATGCTGTTGCCAAAGAGATTTAATGATATTTACAGTTCCGAGAGTGCCATGGAAAATATTGTAATCGATGAAACAAAAATAAATTAAAGAAAATCATTATACATATGACAACCTTTACCTAATCATATCTAATCTAATCTATTTAATAATTCAAAAAGTAAATTTTTCATTCTTTATTATCACTATTAGTTTTGCTAGATTGTCAATCACATTACAGATCGCAAATGAGTGCCACAAAAATATAATTTTATAAGCACTTGTGGAATTGGGAATGAGTTCTGCCTTTAGGTATTCAAAACCGTTTGTCAAAATAGACGTTAATTCAAGTTAAACTCAATCGAGGCAATTAGCAGATTGGGAGAGAGAGGTACGAGACGCAGTAGCTTCATTTCCTCTCAGGGCAAAGATCTTTGAATGTGTTCGAGCATACAATAGTCCCCCGAATCCAGGGACCCCGAGAAAGGATCTCCGCCAACACCCAATAAAGGTATGGTTTTGTTGAACGATATGTTGAAGGTAACTTGTAGTTAAAAAAACTCCGTAAAAATTATTCTTCACCAGAATACCTAATTCAGTTTATTCCTTATTATTGCTGCAATTGAATGCGGGGAATATTATTTCAAGAATACAGCAACAACAATAACAAGAACATTGTGGAGGGCAGTGGTTGAGCGAGGGGGTATTCATAGCGCATTCGCTGCTTCGTCTGTATATTTACAGACGCCCATCGCAATCATCTATACTACTCGGCACCAACCGCGCGACCAGGGAGCTTAGTGGAATTTTTTTTTCTAGGACTGACATTCGGTTACCCTTTACGTCCCGATGGGACGCATATTCGACCGTACATCAAACCTCAACACACTTGCGGGCTCCTCTGATCTGGGGTCAGCAGAACGCGCGGCCCTCTGCGACAACACGTACATGAGATAAAAGGGACAAACAACCATGCCCACGGCGGGACTCGAACTCGCGATCCTTCGGTTCGAAGCGCTGAGTCGGTACGCGCTCTTAGCCACCTCGGCCAGCCATTCGGGTCGGCAGTGGAATAAACGAATTCGTAAAAATTTCTTTAGTAAACCACGTGATGTAAAATTGGCAACACTACAGAACAAATGTAAGATCTTGTGTGGTTTGTGTTTCGTAAGATGTATTCGACCTGCATTGTTGCCTGTTCTACTTTACATAGTTTATGGACGAAAATTTTACTAAGTCATTTTCAAAATAGGGGCCCATGCACGAGTAACTCGATAGCATAGAATGGAGAATGGTTTCTACGCTGGTTATATCTAATTTACGTTGTAATGCGAACCTAGACTACATAAATTAGACTAAAACTCCTGATTTCGCGTTAGTCAATCGCAGTTAGGGGACTCCAATTGAACCATCTGCACTGGGCCTCTGGGAGCCCATCTACGCTACTGGGCTTACCGTAACCTCAACAGGTTGGGAGCAATTTCAAATGATGCCCTAGGCTATTCGGAGTACCCGAAGGCAAACGAAAGGTCACGACGTCGACCGATTCTCGAAACGTCGGCCGCGGAGATCAAGAACGTCGTGAGAAGTTTGATGGCCGATGTTTTTGCGTCTCTTTGAGATAATTTTCTCCTTCCGCTACTCGGCCGGCTAAAAATGCGCGGATCGTTTTTCTCTTCTTCGGCGCCTTCGGCGCCATGACACGAGCAAATGAAATCTGCTGCACAAAGAAGCACTATCGTCACGTGGCCGCACGCGCCAAGCAACTGCACAATTTATGAGGAAAACCGAGTTTAATGAGGACATGACGTTCGAGTTAGATTATGTTCACAACATTGAATATGTGGAACATGCAGGCCGGGATGCCCCTCCTCGACAGAACGTCTCGCATAAAATTCATTCCAATGCCCCGCTCGTGTTTTTGTTTGCTTTAGTAATTCCTCATGTACAATTTTATACCCAAGGACATATCTGTATCAAGATATCATTCCAAACGCTTTTTTTTATTCAGAGAAAAATTGCTGCTGCTCTCTAAAGACGTTACCATTACAAATAGCAAGTGTATACGTTAAACAAAGATGTAATCAACAATGAACATGTTTTTCATTCGTGTGCGTGTCTTTCAGTTTGCTTCTAAAAACAAACAACTGAAAACCACACATGTTCAAAAGGATCAAATATTCTTGTTCAGAATAGTGTCATAAATTTGTCGCAACTTAATTTTTCGACTACACACAGTTTCACTGTCATTTTAGCCATATAGAAATTCTTCAGCAAGTGCTCATAACTAACCGATGAGTAGGCATAAAAATTCCACTCTCGTTACAAGAATTGTTGCTCATTCTGGAGAAACCCTGACCCTCCATATTTCACTGTTGTAAACAATGAGTGTGCTGCTGCGGAAGGCAAACAAACTCCAAGTGCGCGGAGGCAGCGCTTTTCGCGCGTGAATGCAGCTTCCCGCCCACGTGACCTGCATTAAGCTGCGAGTTACCGAACGGTTTCCTTTATGCATTCACTCTTAATGAAAAAGAAGAGGCGTAGTTCGGCCGGTGCAATCTACCCCAAACCAGCATTAACCCTAGAAACACGAAGGGGAAAGAGGGCTCAAGAAGCCAACCGCTTTGATATTGCTTTCAGTTCACTTGATTCAAGTGCTCTACATTTTTGAGAATTAATATAATAGTTGAGGTAGTTTCACACTTCGTTTTCTACAATAATGGCAGAAGATATTTCTACCACTTTTTTATGTCTGCGTTTTTCTAGGGCGGGTTCGATAAATCCTTCCTTCGTAGAAGAAGTAGTTTTTTCAATGTGCTTTTATTGGTTGTAAAAGTATTATTTTTCTCTTTCATCTACATAGGGATATTTTTTGTTTGCGTTGGCAATGCTGTCAACATTCATTCGTTTTCATAAACGCCCCTGAATAGGACTGACGGTAAGAGTGCGACTATCAGTTGCTTATTCACGGAAGATGTCACAAAGGTAGGTTGAATCGAAAATAGAAGGACACTTATGAACGAGGGTATAATGAATCAGATTGAGAGTAAAAGTGGATTCCTTAAAGGAATTTGTATTTATAAGTGCTCATTAAAAATATTACGTCTTGATAAGAACATACATTTTTTATACGAATTATACGACGTGTCTCCCCCCTTAGGAATAGACGTTACTAATTTATACTCTAGTATTGCTTAAGTTATGGTACCATTATGGGTATGTTGATATTATTGATACCATTGAATCGAAGACATTTAAGTGGTATGAGCATGTCCAGAGAATAACAAGAGGCCGAACAGCAATTAGACACCCTGCAATAGAAGAAAAAAAGGTAGACTAAAAAACCTGGCTACAATTTATCAAGGAATAATGGAAAACAGAAGTCTCAGAAATGATTATTGGAATGTTAGAAGAATATGGCAACTAGATTGTGAGATACGGCTTTTGCCTTGGTCAGCCCTTTATTATTATTATTATTATTATTATTATTATTATTATTATTATTATTATTATTATTATTATTATTATTACTATTATTATTACTATTACTATTACTATTACTATTACTGTTATTACTACTATTATTATCTCCATCATGCCTTCATTTGCTATCATTTATCCTCACCTCCTGTCATATTTCTTCAACTCCTATAAGCTGTCTGGCGAGGCTATAGGCTGAGAGGATACGAATTGAATTAAATTAAATTGTATTAAATGATAGCAGTTTTTCTGGGCGCGCTACTCTCTGCTTCTAGGGAATGTAGCAGAGACGAAGTATACACCTCCTGAGATAACCTCACGGTATCTCGTTTGCGAATCACACATAATGTTTCACCAACTGCACCAAAGTGGGAGAGTTAAGGTTTTTTGTCATCCTGGACTTCGGGAATTTTTTCTTGTCTTCGTCCTTTGAGCCAATCAATGAATTTTAAATTACTGAAAAAACGCCACCTCTCAATTAAGGGTTCCTGTTGAAAAAGATTTTGAAATTATTCTGGGCTAAAAAATTCCCATAACAATGTACTTGTTAACGGAATGTCTGATTAATATTATTCCTTATTATTACTGCAATCGCATGCGAGAGAATAATTTTGAAAAAACAGAAAGAGAGAAAGAGAGTGAGTGAGTGAGTGAGAGGAGAGAGAGAGAGAGAGAGAGAGAGAGAGAGAGAGAGAGAGAGAGAGAGAGAGAGAAGAACTGCAAAAGATCACCAAAAGTCCGCCGCGTCGTCGTCGGTTTTTTTTTTTAGTCAGCTGAGTGACTTGACCAACGCATACCGTCCGACGAGGGCCTTGATTTGGAAAGTAAATTCGCAAAATTTTCGATAAAACGAGCGACAGCTCATAATAAATACTTGAGCCACAAGCGTTGTTTGTTTTCAGAGGGGGGATCGCTATTGCTCGTTCTATAACACGTGAGACGAAAATTTTACGAAGTAATTTTCAAAATAAGCTCCTAGAGATGGGTATCTTGATGGTGAGAATGTTGATCAAAATGGATAATGATGTATTCTCTGGTTTCTGGGTTAAATATAATTTATAATATCGCGTACCCTTGTAAATTAGATTCGAATCTCCAGGCTTCACTTTTCGCAATTGCATCCCATGTGGACTTTCTGCACTGGACCTCCGAGAACCTACCTACGCTCCTGATAAAAAGGAAGTTCTACATATTGCCATTAAGCTGAATTAAATTGAAATCGTTGTGAAAATGATTTTGCAAAGTTTTTGAAGAAATGAAATGCATGTTAAGCTCATTGAAAATGGGTTGGTATCGAGAGCAACAGTATTGTTATGGGAACATTTGAAGGTTTTACATCATCATTCAGTTAAATCGAGAGTATGTTTTTAATCTCACTAAGCTAGCTATTTTTTTATACTAGTTTAGTATTCGAAATTTGTAACACACCATTCGTGACGTCTTGGGATCATCTAATAACTTGGAATTCGAGATATCCGGAAGTCAAATATTTGGATTCAGATTTAAGAGACACCTAAATCAAACAGGTAAGGTAGCTTGCATGGCTATAATTGGTAAACAACGGAAAGCACTTTAATAATCACTTGTGCACAGAAATTCCACGTATCACATTGGATGAACCTTATTACACTACTGGCGACTCTGCATATTTGTCAGTGAATTTCACAGAGCGCTGAAAACTATGAAAAACAGGATGGCGTGTGACCCATATGGCATCAATGTAGAATTTCGTAAATATGCAGACCTTCAATGTCAATTCTCGGAAACATCATACATAAGAATGGAGGCCCTTAGAATTCTATTTTTTTCGATGCTTTATCAAGCAACTGGCATAAGATTTGTGGGAAACCCTAGAAAAAGATGGTAATAGTAAAAAACAACTTTGTGAAAGTGGCACAGTACGTGCACGTACTCCTTGTTGTGAAGACGAAGAGAAAGAAGAAGTAGAAGAAGAAACTCTTCCTCCATGTCTCCTCACATCCGAATGTAGCAAGGGATTTATATTACTCGTAGATGCCGTTACTATTGTTATCAAATTTAAATTAGACAGTATATTGCTTTAATGTAATCTGCCCTCTGTACAGTTTTTCAATGCATTAGCAGACACATTGAACATGAAAAAATATATATCTCCATTTATGCATCAAAGTAGTGTATCTCTATCTCCCAAGATTGAGTAGAGGCTCCCGCATACTCCAAACACACGGCGCTTGTGGACGACCCTGGCTGGGAATCCCCAGGCATTCGCTACGGTATGTGGTTTCCCATACTTTGGTTTCCAATTATTCGCGCAAGAGAGCAGCCGTCGTGCGCAGCTTGGGCGCTCCCTCAGGCGATAAGGCGAAGGGGAGGGCGAGGTGGTGGACGAGGGTAAGAGCGAAGGCGAGGATCAAGATGAGGGAGAGCGCGTGGACGAAGGTGATAATGGAAGAGGAACCAAGACGAGAATTAGAGCGAAGCAAAGAGTAATGATGCGTGCGATGAAAGGATAAGCCAAACGCAATCGGAAGAAGGAAGACGAGGGTGAGAATAAGGACGAGGGTGATGACTTTCCTTCCATTCTGTTGTTTAAAGTTTACACGTGTACTTTAACATGGCATCAAATTATTATGAAAATAATGTGAAGAAAATTTATTTTCTTCTTTGACGAGAAAAATCCGTATATCGTAATTGAGAAGCTGATACATGTAATAATTATAGGTGTTAATTTATGGGGTGCTTTAGAATACATCCTTTTGTCATCTGAGTTGCGATATTTTTACATTAATTGACATGCTTGATGCTTTGGTTGGATAGGAGGTCAGAGAGAAGCACACCGCACGTTATTGCCCGCCAAAAAATAATGATAAAATAATTTAAAGGCCAGTCACATTTTTTTCTCTTGGCTGTTAGGTGCTGCTCCACCACCGATTACTACCGAACGTTCCCATCAAAACTATTGCATGTTTTTTAGGGCAATTTCCCTGAAAAAGCAAGCGTATTTATCACCAACCAAAAGACCAAAAGATTGCCGAAACGTTGGCGAAAACACAGAGGCGACACCCGGGCAGTCGAGAGCAGAGAAGAGAATTTGCCTACATCTGCTGTACTATCGGTTGAGAATTCGGTACAAGGATCTGCAACTGTACTCATTTTTGACCGTCATCCCGAAGGAATATTTGCCTACGTAGATCCTCCGGGGCTTCGAGAAGCCCGCCGACGTCCGCGCCATCGCCGTCTTCGCCAACACCAATGCCGCCTTCTCCTCCGCCTCCGCCTCTGCTTCCACCTCTACCACTCCCACCCCCTCCATCGACCATCACAATAGCCTTCGCCGCCGCCTCCACCGCCTCCGCCTCCACCGCCTCCACCGCCTCCGCCTCCACCGCCTCCGCCTCCACCGCCTCCGCCTCCACCGCCTCCGCCTCCACCGCCTCCGCCTCCACATCCACCGCCTCCGCCGCCTCCGCCTCCACCGCCTCCGCCTCCACCGCCTCCGCCTCCACCTCCACCGCCTCCGCCGCCTCCGCCTCCACCGCCTCCACCTCCACCGTCTCCACCTCCACCGCCTCCACCTCCACCGCCTCCACCTCCACCGCCTCCACCTCCACCGCCTCCACCTCCTCCGCCTCTTCCACCTCTTCCACCTCCTCCTCCCCTGCTGTCTCCGCCTCCGCTTCCTCCTCCTTCTCCTCCTCCTGCACCACCGCCTCCGCCTCCTCCTCGTCCTCCTCCGCCTCTGACAACGCCAACGCCAACGCGCCTGGCACCGCCACCGCCACCGCCACCGCGTGCCTTTCCGCCAGGCGCGGGAGCATCTGTCAGCGCGAACGGTGCATATCGCAACAGGATTTGCGGGAAGGCAGGCGGCGGGTGCGGGCGGCACTTGTTCCGCGCTCCAAAGGTGACGGGGTCGGATCTCCGCATCGGATGCCCTGCCTCGGGATTTCCCCAGGGGCCTTCTGGGCGACGCCACGGGAACAGCCAACTACACTATGAAAAATTTCCGCACTCGCTTCCAAGTACCGGTACATCAACAACCGCATTCCACGACCACCTACAACGAATGCCTTGTGTCTGTGCTCCATTTGATAACACTGAATTGTAATTCAGGTCTTGCGCATCAACTATATTACGCGTGACCGCAATGGACTTCCAGCGAAAAAGAAAGAAACAACTTTTACATTTCTCAAAATCACATGAAACCATCAAGTCAAATTATGTCTATCACCGAAGAAGGCAAGGGAAAATGCTGGGCACAGTTATAAAGTTTATGAAATCACGTTTTCGATGTTGTCTATTGTAACGAAGAAGTTGTCGATTTCCCCGTTCTGAATATCGTATATTTATTTGCCGTCACTTTGTCAGACTCAAGAAGTAGTTTTACTGTTTCTCACTCGATAATCCCCCCAAAAATCACATATACGAATCAATAATGCTCAGAGTGAGATGTTTGTGTTAGTAATTTCAATTAATTCATTATTCAAAAAGTTGTCACAGGCTTCACAGTTGATGGAATGATACTACACATACTAATTACTTACACAGTGTCAGAGTAGTACGCAGCTATCTCAAAATTTAATAACTAAATGGATAAAATTCATACGATTATATCAAGGTGTTTATTATACTTTTGGAGAGTTAGAGATCATTAAAGTATTATACCTGCAATGGAGGAAATGTTGCGTCAAATCAGTATATGCGACCTAATTAATTCATTGCTATACATTTCACATTTAGTCACGTACGTTACATTGAAGAAAATCTCCATGAACAATGGAGAATATTATGAAATGAATGAATCGCACACGAATTATATACATGCCACGAAAATAACAAAACTACTTATCTCTTAATACAAAAGCGTGTTTTTGTCTGTATATTCAACATTATTTCTAAGTACTGAAATCTGAGAGTCACAGTTGACAATATTTTACATTATTATTTTGTTTTGTTTATTCAAGGGAGTGACCTGAAACGTGTTCACCAGAGATTGTTTAACTTTGTTTGATAACTGTAGTGGGAACACATAGGATGACACAAACATTCATGCCCGAGGCGGGATTTGAACCGAGGCAGCTGCGACTCTTCAGCCTTCAGACCTGCTTGGTTATCCCTGCCGGCGCATTTCAGTTTCTTTTCTGCAACTTTAAATTATTTGGAATTCATGTTACGTCTCGGTCAGACATTAAAGGAGCCTTTCGCGTTTCACCACGTCTCGCCTTCCATATTTGGTTCTCGCCTTCCACAAAAATATGGTTTGTTAGTTAAAATAGTACAATGAATATGATGTATCTACTGAACATAATCAATGGTACTGCACCCAACTATCCTTGTGATTTTGCATTTTATCTCCTGGTCACAGTTGAAAGTTTGACAATTGTCCTCATGATGTCCATTTGATTAATGCTGTAATACTTACAAAACTCAATCTCACTTACGTTACAAATTTCCAGATAATTACTAATTTTTACTGATTTTATTCACGTACTATTGTGTAATAAGAATAAAAAATGTCATTTCCACAGGCATAACTGGTACAGGGTAGTATTTGGGAAGGATTAATCAGTACCTCCTCTCAAAGTTAGCAGTAGGACGCAGTGGTGCGGTTTCAATTAACATTTTTCCTGACAATGCTTAATAGTGTAACGTCGTAGACATATCTCTCATCCCTTTATGAGTGACGGTCCCGCCCGACGACCATGACAACAGATTACCATGTTGCATATCAACATATGAAGGTTATTGTTAGAGAATCATCATCAGTTTTCCGCAAACGACACGCGGATGATATATGCTCTGTACAAATCTTAAGCTATCCTTGTATATTATGTACAAATTAAATGTACATATTTGAGAATCCTGTCGTCTTTACTCATCACAACGCTACAATAGTAATCTTGAGGCTGAAAATCATACGTACAGTACCAAAGGCCACGTATTGTTTTGTAGCTAAATGCTGGGATAATTACAGTAGAAATCTAGAGTATTGCGAAAATGATTACAACGATGAATGTAAAGTAGAAGAAAAAGGGTGTCGATAACGGTAATGAGTCAGCTTGTTGCACGGTTCCGTGACAGAACTTCCGACACTAAACATTCTTCTCAACTCAGGGTTGTTGCTGCGACTGAGAGCCATCGGACCGCTCAAGAGGCAACCGGACACGGACAAATACGACTACGTAGTGTATTTCGTGTTTCGAGGCGTGCCAACTATTTAAGCCCCATGAGGGTAATATATGTTGTGGTCGAGGGGTGTCCCTGTTCTTCCTCGTAGTAGTGTGACATCCAATGCCAGGGTTTTCTCTCTACAGGTATCTCCCCAGCAGGGCACCGCATCAGCCGGCAAACGCTCTACGCTCCAGACAGGTCTCGCGATTTGTGGTACCGTAGTGCATGATGTGGTAATAGATGTGTGGGAGAAGAGGGGGGGACAGGATAAACAAGATTGCGCGTGGTCAATGGTCCATGGCCCGTTTATACTGCTCCTACATTCGCCTAGTATTGATCTGAAAACCATCGAGATACAGAACAGCTGGCCGCTAGAATTCTCTTCTAATTTGACTTAAAAAGGACTATAAATTGAATTCGACCGCCAAGGTCACCACTCAAACCCTAGGACCCTTTGGCCACTTTCGCTGCAATGAAATCCATTGACGACACTGAGCTCTTTGAAGACACTCAGCCGATTCATAAGGAAAGTAGTCAATGGATGAATTTCTTGCCGAATGCGAAGAGGTGGCAATTGCAATCGCAACGGCAATTACAGATACGGGGGTTATGACGACAATGTGACTTCAGCACAGCATCGGCGTTGACGATTTCTGCGGTGATCGAGGGGGGGTTCTGCGCACCTCTCCTTTTTACCCCGAAACCGGCAGAGCGGTCAAAAGGAAACGCGCGACCAACTCAGCCGGCGCGGGCGGTGGGGTGAGGGACGAGGGACGGTGGGTGAGCGGGGGCGGGCAGACGACGGCAATCACAACGGCGGGGGCGGCGGGGGCGGCGGGGGCGGCGGGGGCGGCGGGGGCGGCGGGGGCGGCGGGGGCGGCGGGGGCGGCGGGGGCGGCGGGGGCGGCGGGGGCGGCGGGGGCGGCGGGGGCGGCGGGGGCGGCGGGGGCCGCGGGGGCCGCGGGGGCCGCGGGGGCTGCGAGGGGCGAGGGGCGGGCGCCGAACAGCGTACACAGGGCATCGGGTGTGGTGCTATAGATCCGGTGAAAGTGGGCTGTGAATGGGAGATTGCTGGTGGCGCACGGGTGATAGGCATTGGACGGTTCTCGAGGGGGGGCGATGGCGGTGGGTGGCGGCAATGGGCGGTGGGCGGTGCAATCAGCGAAGCGGTGCGGCTCTACCGCCCGGACTGCCCGCAACGTTGCCTCCGAAATTGTCTTTCTGGGAGAAACTTCAAATAGAGCCCTGCACGCGCACAACAGCTTTCGAAAAATGTTCACTCCAGAAACAGATTTTTTATGGCGAGAGGAATATTGTTCAATAAGTGAATTTCTCCCTTTTGAAAATCACGAGTAAAACCCTGTTCCGGATACCTACTACGTTGTTCCTTCTCCTTCATCATCGTCTTTTTCTTCGTCTTCTTCTTCTTTTTCTTCATCATCATCCTCATCATCATCACCATCTTTTTCTTCTTCATCATCATCTTTTTCTTCTTCATCTTCATCATTATCATTAACTTCTTTTTCTTCTTCATCTTCATCTTCATCATCATCATCATCCTCTTCTTCCTCCTCCTCCTATTTTTATTATTATTATTATTATTATTATTATTATTATTATTATTATTATTATTATTATTATATTACACTGCTTATATTAGTCGAAATGGGATCTACATTTCATCTGGAATGAAGGAATGAAGAAATATCTTATCCCAATAAAATAAATGAATTATAAAAGTCACATCATAAGAATATAATTGTGTATTATATTATCATACACTGAACACAAAGTCTTTACGACCCCGTTCAGTATATCAAAATGTAAATAAACGAGTCATGATAAATCAGTATTATAAACACGAGAAAGTGAAAAGTAAACGTATAAATACATGAATTACATTAATTATAATGGTAAATACATTAATATTATTATGAATACAAATTAATGGAATATTGATTGACGTGTTTCAAAATGAAATCTCATTCGCGTGGCTGCTGAGAGACCAGGATATTCCCAAAGATTGTGATTGAGAGTATCAGAATATCGAATTTTAAATTTACAAATTGCACGGAGGTACAATAGTACTGTTTGAATCCTCGCCAATTTTCAAAACAAGTGAATAACCAGACGAACAAACTTCATGGCTACTAAAAAATTAAGACTGTAAGTGTCCACTTCAAAATTTTCTATGATTTCTCATCAAAATCAAAAAAGAATTGTGTATCTAACCCCAAAATGTGTCTATGAGTACGCTCTGACCAATGATAGTCACACCTAGAATGGTCGATCTACACAACATGCAACCGCAACACGTGTTTGAGTGAAGACTTTTGCAGGGAGCTCACGTGATTGTTTCGCGAGCATTCCTTGGCGCCCCTGGCTCAACAGGGAATGTCCGAGCCTCGTGTCGACCATAGCTGTTTATAATACTAGCAAGCAGATCGTTAAATTGCAACATCTGTTCTTAAGAGCGCAATAGTAAGTTGAAAACTAAATATTATTCTCAATGTTTATAAACAACTGAACTAACCTCGGACGTCTTATATCGCAAGGCAGGCACAAGCATATTTTTAACATTTCATATTCAAAATTCATGCCATATTTTAATGTGTTCTTTATTCTGCGAATGTTTAATACCATAAGAAATCAGAAATTTCCCAACATCAAGCATTCTGAAATTTGTGGATGAATAAAGCTCTAGAGCTCATAATAACTAATTTCTAAGTTGTTGTATCTCTAATGTCACATCAGGTAAACATTGAAGACATCGGTTTTTCTGTAATTACGTAGATATGAATTAAAGGAACAAAATGAATAGTTATTGTAATGTGGGCCCGATTTTTTACTTGTTCATAAATTTTAACAGAATCAAGGTAGAGAATTATATGTAAATTGAGAAATTGACGTTTTGCCAGACATAAGTTATGGATAATTGATTATATTTCAAAGCAGTTACATAATTTGTTCGTTAGTCATTCCAAGTTCCATAGAAGTACAAAGCTCTAATTTATATTCATAGCGTAAAAGTGAATGTTATGGAATTAATGAAACATAATACTGTTTCTCAAACTACTTATTTTCCGAACTGCTCAGATACATTACAGTTTATCTTAAAAAGTCGAAGAGAGATACTTTGAAGGAATATTTTCAATAAATTACTACAGTAAGTTATAGTTCTCATTCTCCTGAACATACTATTCATATCTTGAGAAATACTGATTGAACTGACAAAGGTAAAACGAATCTATTTAGTTTGTACCTAGAGAAAGGAACGGGAAAAGGGAAGAAATGTCGTGTCTCAAAAGTCACAACGGTACTTTTATTCAGCTTGACCATAAAAATAGGGAAAAATTATATCTGAGATGGCATTCAGAATCCATAGCTAATTCGCGGTGTTGTAAATCTCCCCCATTGAGCGTCGATTTATAGTCTTTTTAATTTTCCACAACATATTGTGACATACCAATATGGGGACATGTTTTATTACAGAATATTCGTCGTAAATGGGCGAAATGGTTAGGGCAAATAATAAGCAATATGGCGCCTTAGTAACGACGAGGTTGTTGTCAGAATAAACAAACATTCATCTGACCGTGGAGGTGTCGGCGTGAGTAGGAGGAAATATAAGAGATTTGTGGATTGGTTGAAGAAGTGTCGCCTGGTTATTAAAACGGAAGTTTGTGGCATTTTGTCGAAATAAAAGAAAGGCGAGGCATTGTGGGTTTTAAATGGACGAAAAAATTCATTCGGTCGCATGTCGTGACGGTGAGCAGTTCGCTCGCGAATATATTAATTTGTTCATGTTAGGACTTGTAAGAATTTCGCGGGTCTACAATACGTGTTCAGACTTTGAAATATTTTCGTGTGGTAGAGCAAGAATCGGACTTGAGGGACATATTCGGACTCTGAATATTTCCGTGGCAGAACCAGAAGTGAACTTGTGAGACTTTCTAAGATTTGTGGAACGTGTCGAGTTCTGAATATTTTGCTGTGCATCAAAATAAGACTTGGAAATTTTTCGCGAGTGAACTCTAATCATTCTTTAACTTATAAATGTGGGCGGTTCACGAACGATACCGGAGTTTGCATATTTTCTTGCTATAAACGGAAGGTAGAACTGAGAAATTTTTTGCTGTGTAATCATAAAAGCACTGGATATTTATACGGAGAGAACAGGCATCAGACATAATATAGTGGAGCTAGAACAAATATTTGAGTGGTACGAAACGGTGAATCGGCAGTGTTCGTATTTAAAGAAGAGAAGGGGATTCGTGGTAATTGGACTTCGGGACTTCGGAACCTTAAGAAAGAAGAGAAGGCGTTTCTTCGAGGTGGCATCGAATCAAGAGCGCGCGAAGACCAGAATCACCGAATAAGGTTCGAACCAGGTCATGACTAAAAAAAGTTTCTCATTGTAAATTTTTACATTATTAATTTGCTACATTTTTAATAGGAAATAAACATTAAGCTTATCTTTGAAAGAAAGATAAATGATTTTCATTGGCCAATTCAAGCTAATAAGTAGCTAGATCAAATCTCTGTTTTGAGATTCCTCGCCATTCTTTATAGATGGCAGATCGGGTAATCGGCTATTAATAGATAATAGCGATTATTTCTGACGTGACCCATCGACCCAGCTAGCGGGATAATATTTAGTTTTTATCAGAGTAATAATAGTTAAAATATTATCGTAACCTTTTTCCTGGCGCCCATGTTATTAGAAATTCGGAAACAGGTTACGACGAATCGCCCAATAATTGTAACAGTTAGTGGGCATGTTTCAATATGAACCATCACTATTTGACGACCCGAACGAAGTTCTTTATGGGCCTGACCTTGAAGATTTCCAGCCCTGGTCCTTGAAAAGGAAGGTGCAATTCGTTGACTCAATAGATTTAAGGGACTTAAGAAATTCGAAAGGTAGACTTTGCGATCTATAAGTATTAATTTTATGAAAGTAAGCTGCCCTGGTTACGAAAAAGTGGATAAATCCTGTTCCAATGTATAGCAAATTACTTCCTCTAACACGTGTTGTAGCCAGAAACCATTGTTTTGTGGGTCCTTAATCCCGAAAAAACGGCTGTTTGTCCGACCGTCCGACCGTCCGTGGTCAACGTTCGCCACTATACGGTTCAGCCGATTTTCTCTAACATTGATATTCATGATCGATTTGAATGAACTTGAGGCTTTGGAAGTTTCAAACGGATATTTTGATTTTTGAGGGCACTTTACATGAAGCCTCAAAAGCATTTTCAAACTTTCTCAAAATCAGCTTGTTTTTTGATTAAACTTTGTCGTCGGATAGCGTTAAGGACGCTTAAGAGAATGGTGCAGGTCTCATGTTCGTTAAAATTCCTGATTTTTCGACAATTGCAAAAGTGTCATTTTTTGGGGCGTCTTGCTACAGCTACAATATAGAATATAGATATTTGTTTCCTTAATAAAATATTTTTGAAGACAGATCTTGAAATAAGGTCATGTTCTATTTTTCGAAAATATGAGTAGTTTTCGTGTAATTTAGCGTGAAATGTTGACATATTTAATTTTTTAAACTTTATTCTCAGAACAGCTCCAAATTTTTTCTTCAAATATTTTCCACGGATAGAAAAAGAGAAGCTTAAGCACGGACCTAAGTTTCGTTGAACTCTGGAATTTTCGAAAATTACTAATTTTGAAATTATGCGAGAAAGTATTTGCTGTTGTAGCATCACTAGTTTCCTTTATTGTCTGTATACTGCAGTAAGTTATGGAAGACAATTGAATGAGACATACAGAGGAATATCAATATTTCCATTGATGAATTACGACATTGCAAATTTCGAATAAAATAAGCGCCGATGGGTTTGGTGTACGGAGTATTGGGTGAGCTGCGTGTTGCCATGCGGTATAAAATATGTTGTCAGAGGAGACAACCAAGTAAGAGAGAACGATGCGAGAAGGCAATAGTACATGATGAAAAGAAGACACTGAGTGAAATGTATGATTTCAGTAAATATAATAATTAAAATATTTTAATGATAAGTACACTAAAAATCCGATAGCAAGAAGTAGTCTAATCAGCATCGTCAGAAAGATAAGTTCAATAGATATTTATAATATCAGATTTCAATGCAACTATGAGTTCATTGGTGAAACTCAGTGAATTACTATACTCTAACTCCCACATTTACATGAACAATCGTTAGAACTAATTCATCCAATTGACGATAATTAAACCTAATTTTACAATTAAACAAAAATGAAAGAAGTACTTCAAACGACACTTTTAGTGAAACATTCTATTCCTAAAACTGAACGAGCCGGGTAACTGTAATACATTTAAAAATACTTTTTATTATAAAAGTATAACGCAAACTAGTCTTTCAACACGAAAATACCCGCTGGAGGCACCACAGCTAGTAGATAATAAGACGATTCCAATTCTCATTCAGACGAGAACAAACGGCGCTGGCGATAGATTTTAATCGGAAAGCAATAACTGCGTGCGCAGGTCTGAAGGAAGCTCTTGGCGCACACGCGCGGCGCGTTGCGCGTGTTTGCACGATAGCCACGCGCCGCGGGCGCACGCGGGCGTTCCGTGTACATTCCTCGCCCCCTCCCCTCCCCTCCCCTCCCCTCCCCCTCGATCGCTCGTAGGCGGCGCACTGCGCGCTGCCCACGCCCTTTAATCGCAATGAATAACGAGCGAGGAAAGACTCGGCTGCCTTTTTTCTAATATATGTAATTTATGCACGTTTGTATTTCCGTTATGGGAGCAATAAGTAATGCTCCGAGCGTTGCAGGAAATCCCTAGATGCGATACGGATTACGGAATGCATGCGGCAGGGCATAAATAGTTGAAGGCGGAAAGCAACGCACTGAGCGTTATGCAAACTTCCTTTGATCGTATTTGAGATGCACTCGTTTCCGACAATCTTAGTTGTCTGTTTTTTATTGGTTTGTGTTTTGTGATGTAGTCTTGGTCATTGTACCTGTAGCAGAAATGCACAAGCGTATGATATATCTTGGAGGAACGGGTACATGGCATATAACGTCCAGATTGTACTGATATTTTCTCAATTCTGGGGAAAACTTTGTTGGCTTAGTAGTCCTGTTGTGAGATGATTTTTATTTCTCCCTTTTGTAATGTTATAACTAGAACCCGGAAGTTTGGTGAAATGTCTTTTTATTATTGTCACGATTTTATGACTTAGAAATCACTTAATTGTACTTCTAGAATTCATTTAGTAAATTTTCATTTTGCCTGTTTTAGCTTCTGATGCCTATATTTAGTATTTTGTTTATTTTTAACTATTTTCTTCCTTTTTTGTTTTATTTTCCTCCACCGATTTCAATCATGCTGGAAAACTGCATGTAGAACACGAAGGCACTGTCGAGTTTTGTCTATCTCAGCAAACGGAGGATCGAGGATCAGTAATGTTAAAAATTTAAATGAGAAAAGAAGATTATGCTAGTCAAGAGTTTTCATTTCTTTCGTTGATGCCGACAGTCTTTGTTTGCTCACAGTCAAAAGTAGAAGGAATCCCATCCTACTTTTTACTGTGGCCTCTGATCCCTTTTGAGGACAGAGCTCTCGGTACATGATGTAATAAGCGACCCTTCACAGTGCTCACGATTACACAAGTGCGAAGAACGAAATAAGTAAATTCATTTTCACAGAAGCCATTCCCAGATTCAAAAGGGGGGTCCATAATAACATTTCTTAGAGACAGCGTCACACGTGAATCAAATGCGTGAATCAAATGCATATAAGATTACAAAGAAAAGATCGTTTCTTCTAAGAAAATTTTAGGATTAAGATTTAGGTTAGGATAGAAATTTGAATCATTTTAATTATTAATTTGTACAATAATTCCATTTAAATGGTGGTTTTTCATTGTTTACTTGCCATTTCACACACCTATTTTAGTAAAAATAAATGCCTTTTTTGCGTGCCTATTTTAGGTAAAGTACATTCCTGAACTTTCGGCATCTAGTCATGATCACTTTGGTATAATTTAATTTAATTTTCTTACGATCCGACTGATTTTAAAATTCAATAATTGAAATAAAAAAGGGTGCAATTAGCAGATAAAAACTTCAACTGATATCATCAAATCCTTCATCATGAAAAGTTTACCAGAAGCTAAGAAAATCCTGATAATGAATTACATCGCAAATTTATTTTAATGTAGTGCCACGTGTTTCTCCTCTCCCATGCATTTGAAAGCATCGCGCTCATAGTCCATAACATTTTGCAAAAACATATGCGTTGCATGTCTGTATATTCTCATTCCTGACATGAGTTCTGCAAAACAACATGTCATTAATTACGTTCGGTACTGTACTTCCAAGAAGCGTGGCAAAACACATTGGCAAAGCTTGCAAATGC
>BLKR01004620.1:0-102896 GCA_011170035.1 Teleogryllus occipitalis | reverse complement strand
AAATTACTTCACGAATACCATGCGGTTTTTGATAAGTATGTCGTTTTACAAAATTATTTATTTCGTAAACAGCAGGAGTAAACAATTTCCAATTAGTTTTAAATAGCAGTGTGATACGTCTGTTATTTGTGTGTTTGGTTTAATGCGATTGTGCTCGTTGGTTCTCTCTATTTTGGAATTTGAATCTCTTGCATGTTTTTACCACTACGATGGAGTTTATACAATATTTATTTCATGAGATTGCACGTTTATATTTTTTTCCAGGATTCAAAAACTAGAAGTAAATGTTCAATATTAACTGAATAGGTTTTATTTGCTTGTGCGTTGCTCTACTCTATAAATTACTTCATATATATCGTCCGTTTTTTTATAAAAATGTCGTTTTATAAAATTATTTATTTCGTAAACAGCAGGAGTAATAAATTTCCAATTAGTTTTAAATAGTACTGTGACACGTCTGTAAATTGTGTGTTTGGGTATTGCGATTGTGCTCGTTGGTTCTCTCTATTTTGGAATTTGAATCTCTTGCATGTTTTGACTATTACGATGGAGTTTATACAATATTTATTTCATGAGATTGCACGTTTATATTTTTTCCCAGGATTCAAAAACTAGAAGTAAATGTTCAATATTAACTGAATAGGTTTTTTTTGCTTGTGCGTTGCTCTACTCCATAAATTACTGCATATATATCGTGCGTTTTTTGATAAGTATGTCGTTTTATAAAATTATTTATTTCGTAAACAGCAGGAGTAATAAATTTCCAATTAGTTTTAAATAGCAGTGTGATACGTCTGTTATTTGTGTGTTTGGTTTAATGCGATTGTGCTCGTTGGTTCTCTCTATTTTTGAATTTGAATCTCTTGCATGTTTTGACCATTACGATTGAGTTTATACAATATTTCATAAATGTATTTCTACGTTCATAATTTGTTACTAGGTGTTAGATAACAGAACATAATGTCTTATTTTCCAAGGATAGGTTTCATTTGCTTGTGGCTCACTTTACTCTAAAATTACTTCACGAATACCGTGCGTTTTTTGATAAGTATGTCGTTTTACAAAATTATTTATTTCGTAAACAGCAGGTGTAATAATATTTCCAATTAGTTTTAAATAGCAGTGTGATACGTCTGTTATTTGTGTGTTTGGTTTAATGCGATTGTGCTCGTTGGTTCTCTCTATTTTGGAATTTCAATCTCTTGCATGTTTTGACCATTACGATGGAGTTTATACAATATTTATTTCATGAGATTGCACGTTTATATTTTTTCCCAGGATTCAAAAACCAAAAGCAAATGTTTAATTTTGTACTGAATAGGTTTTATTTGCTTGTGCGTTGCTATACTCTATTAATTAGTTCATGTATATCGTACGTTTTTTGATAAGTATGTCGTTTTATAAAATTATTTATTTCGTAAACAGCAGGAGTAATAAATTTCCAATTAGTTTTAAATAGCAGTGTGATACGTCTGTTATTTGTGTGTTTGGTTTAATGCGATTGTGCTCGTTGGTTCTCTCTACTTTTGAATTTGTATCTCTTGCATGTTTTGACCATTGCGATTGAGTTCATACAATATTTGATAAATGCGTTTCTACGTTCACAATTTGTTACTAGGTCTTAGATAACAGAACATAATGTCTAATTTTCTACAGGATAGTTTTCATTTGCTTGTTGCTCACTATACTCTAAAATTACTTCACGAATACCATGCGTTTTTTGATAAGTATGTCGTTTTATAAAATTATTTATTTCGTAAACAGCAGAAGTAATAAATTTCCAATTAGTTTTAAATAGCAGTATGATACGTCTGTTAATTGTGTGTTTGGTGTAATGCGATTGTGCTCGTTGGTTCTCTCTTTTTTTTAATTTGAATCTCTTGCATGTTTTGACCATTACGATTGAGTTTATACAATATTTCATAAAAGCGTCTCTACGTTCATAATTGGTTACTAGGTGTTAGATAACAGAACATAATGTCTAATTATCTACAGGATAGGTTGTATTTGCTTGTGGCTCACTTTACTCTAAAATTACTTCACGAATACAGTGCGTTTTTTGATAAGTATGTCGTTTTACAAAATTATTTTTTTCGTAAACAGCAGGAGTAATAAATTTCCAATTAGTTTTAAATAGCAGTGTGATACGTCTGTTAATTGTGTGTTTGGTTTATTGCGATTGTGCTCGTTGGTTCTCTCTACTTTTGAATTTGTATCTCTTGCATGTTTTGACCATTACGATTTCTCGAGTTTATACAATATTTCATAAATGCGTTTCTACGTTCATAATTTGTTACTAGGTGTTAGATAACAGAACATAATGTCTAATTTTCTACAGGATAGTTTTATTTCCTTGTGGCTCACTTTACTCTAAAATTACTTCACGAATACCGTGCGTTTTTTGATAAGTATGTCGTTTTACAAAATTATTTATTTGGTAAACAGCAGGAGTAATAAATTTCCAATTAGTTTCAAATAGCAGTGTGATACGTCTGTTATTTGTGTGTTTGGTTTAATGCGATTGTGCTCGTTGGTTCTCTCTATTTTAGAATTTGAATCTTTTGCATGTTTTGACCATTACGATTAAGTTTATACAATATTTCATAAATGCGTTTCTACGTTCATAATTTGTTACTAGGTGTTAGATAACAGAACATAATCTCTAATTTTCTACAGGATAGTTTTCATTTGCTTGTGGCTCACTATACTCTAAAATTACTTCACGAATACCGTGCGTTTTTTAATAAGTATGTCGTTCTTTAAAATGATTATTTCGTAAACAGCAGGAGTAATAAATTTCGAATTAGTATCAAATAGCAGTGTGATACGTCTGTTATTTGTGTGTTTGGTTTAATGCGATTGTGCTCGTTGGTTCTCTCTTTTTTTTTTTAATTTTAATCTTTTGCATGTTTTGACCATTACGATTGGGTTTATACAATATTTCATAAATGCGTTTCTACGTTCATAATTTGTTACTAGGTGTTAGATAACAGAACATAATGTCTAATTTTCTACATGATAGTTTTATTTGCTTGTGGCTCACTTTACTCTAAAATTACTTCACGAATACCGTGCTTTTTTTGATAAGTATGTCGTTTTACAAAATTATTTTTTTTGCAAACAGCAGGAGTAATAAATTTCCAATTAGTTTTAAATAGCAGTGTGATACGTCTGTTAATTGTGTGTTTGGTTTAATGCGATTGTGCTCGTTGGTTCTCTGTATTTTTGAATTTGAATCTCTTGCATGTTTTGACCATTACGATTGAGTTTATACAATATTTCATAAATGCGTTTCTACGTTCACAATTTGTTACTAGGTGTTAGATAACAGAACATAATGTCTAATTTTCGACAGGATAGGTTTCATTTGCTTGTGGCTCACTATACTCTAAAATTACTTCACGAATACCGTGCGTTTTTTAATAAGTATGTCGTTTTATAAAATTATTTATTTCGTAAACAGCTGGAGTAATAAATTTCCAATTAGTTTTAAATAGCAGTGTGATACGTCTGTTATTTGTGTGTTTGGTTTAATGCGATTGTGCTCGTTGGTTCTCTCTATTTTTGAATTTTAATCTTTTGCATGTTTTGACCATTACGATTGAGTTTATACTATATTTCATAAATGCGTTTCTAAGTTCATAATTTGTTACTAGGTGTTAGATAACAGAACATAATGTCTAATTTTCTACAGGATAGGTTTCATTTGCTTGTGGCCCACTTTACTCTAAAATTACTTCACGAATACCGTGCGTTTTTTGATAAGTGTGTCGTTTTACAAAATTATTTGTTTCGTAAACAGCAGGAGTAATAAATTTCAAATTAGTTTTAAATAGCAGTGTGATACGTCTGTTAATTGTGTGTTTGGTTTAATGCGATTGTGCTCGTTGGTTCTCTCTATTTTTGAATTTGAATCTCCTGCATGTTTTGACCATTACGATAGAGTTTATACAATATTTATTTAATGAGATTGCACGTTTATATTATTTCCCAGGATTCAAAAACCAAAAGCAAATGTCTAATTTTGTACAGAATAGGTTTTATTCTCTAGTGCGTTGCTATACTATATAAATTACTTCATGAATATCGTGCGTTTTTTGATGAATATGTCATTCTATAAAATTATTTATTTCGTAAACAGCAGGAGTAATAAATTTCCAATTAGTTTTAAATAGCAGTGTGATACGTCTGTTAATTGTTCGTTTGGTTTAATGCGATTGTGCTCGTTGGTTCTCTCTATTTTTGAATTTGAATCTCTTGCATGTTTTGACCATTACGACTGAGTTCATACAATATTTCATTAATGCGTTTCTAAATTCGTAATTTGTTACTAGGTGTTAGATAACAGAACATAATGTCTAATTTTCTACAGGATAGGTTTCATTTGCTTGTGGCTCACTTTACTCTAAAATTACTTCACGAATACCGTGCGTTTTTTAATAAGTATGTCGTTCTATAAAATTATTTATTTCGTAAACAGCAGGAGTAATAAATTTCCAATTAGTTTTAAATAGCAGTGTGATACGTCTGTTAATTGTGTGTTTGGTTTAATGCGATTGTGCTCGTTGGTTCTCTCTATTTTTTAATTTGAATCTCTTGCATGTTTTGACCATTACGATTGAGTTTATATATATTTCATAAATGCGTTTCTACGTTCATAATTTGTTACTAGGTGTTAGATAACAGAACATAATGTCTAATTTTCTACAGGATAGGTTTCATTTGCTTGTGGCTCACTTTACTCTAAAATTACTTCACGAATACCGTGCGTTTTTGCGTAAGTATGTCGTTTTTATAATTATTTATTTCGTAAACAACAGGAGTAATAAATTTATAATTAGTTTTAAATAGCAGTGTGAAACGTCTGTTAATTGTGTGTTTGGGTTAATGCGATTGTGCTCGTTGGTTCTCTCTATTTTTGAATTTGAATCTCTTGCATGTTTTGACCATTACGATGGAGTTTATACAATATTTATTTCATGAGATTGCACGTTTATATTTTTTCCCAGAAATCAAAAACTAGGAGTAAATGTTTAATATTAACTGAATAGGTTTTAATTGCTTGTGCGTTACTATACTCTATAAATTACTTCATGTATATCATGCGTTTTTTGATAAGTATGTCGTTCTATAAAATTATTTATTTCGTAAACAGCAGGAGTAATAAATTTCCAATTAGTTTTAAATAGCAGTGTGATACGTCTGTTAATTGTGTGTTTGGTTTAATGCGATTGTGCTCGTTGGTTCTCTCTACTTTTGAATTTGTATCTCTTGCATGTTTTGACCATTACGATTCAGTCTTTACAATATTTCTTTAAGTCGTTTTCACATTTAAATTTTTTTTGGTGTTAAAAATTAGAACTGAATGTGTACTATTGATTGTAATTGTATTTTTGTAATTGGACTAAGTGTTTTTATGTCGTTGGGACTCTTCAATAATATACGCCAATGTCGTGCGGGTTGCATAACTAATTGTGTTTGACAATTTTTTTAATTTTTTTTCGTAAACCGCATGAGTAATAAATTTCATTTTAGAGTAATAAATTAGTAATAAATATGCTCTAAACATTCGTATTAGTTTTGATCGATTTAGCTCATTTTTTAATTTGGGTTGTGCTAGCGTGACTGTCACGCTAGCACAACCACCTTTATTTCAGAAACGGGAGGAGTAATAAATTTAATTTTTGGGTAATAAATTAGTAATAAATGAGTACTAAATATTCCACTTGGTTTGATGTGATTGTGCTATAGTGGTTGTGCTAGCTTGACATAGCCCCAGGTTTTTCCCCCTTCAGGGGTTTTTTCCTCAGCCGTACCTTATGGTCTCTTTTCCGCGGCATTCATGCGAAGGAGAGACCATTTAGGGTGAATACCACACTACGAAAGGTTAGAACGCAGTAGAATGTAGGTACTCTAATGGCTTAAAGGCCTTCGGCCTAGCCACTTAGCATCAAGTTCTCTAATTTGTATGTAACAATCACCTATTAAATAAAAAAAATAAAAATAAATATTACACCTCAACGACTCGTGTTCACCATCATTGTAACATACTAGAACAACGTAGTAAATTGCCGTCGATAATCGTGTCTTCTTCCAGCTTTTACTTGTAAGGGGAGAATTGAAAGAGGAGCCGTCTCTGTACAGAAAACGTTAATTTGTTAACGTTATATGATGACCGCTTAACAGTCGAATTTAAAACAGGCTTTAAATGCTGTGTTGTTTGCTTTCCACATTTTATCTAAAAATGTTAATTCGCAAAATACATGCTCCGAAAATGGAGTAATTTTCCACAAAATAATATAAACATTGCAAATGTTATTCTGGTTTAAAATTTATTTATCTTCTGTCTCAAACGTTTTCGACACACTAACAAATTTAGTATTTATTTAACATTCACCTTATTTTTAACTCTTTAAAAACGAAAAATTTCCTAAGCTTCTCAAAAAACAAAAATGTATAAAATACTAATACAGGAAACACCAATAACATTTAAAACATTCATTTCATATACCAATTGACACATATAACCGACTTCTCATTTTCGAGATCATTATGAATTGTCCCCCTCTTTGTTTGCAAACAATGAATTTAGTTTCCGTTATTGAAATGCTTATCACGTTTGTTTACATTGCGTTCATTGTTTACGTATTCTTCATCCTCTTCTAAGATAAGTACCATCAAACACTACTCACGGGTATTTCCTTCTCCTTTCAATTCAAACTATTTAACCTTACTTTGTTTATCACTAAGACTATTAATATACTTCCCATTTCACTTTCAGACTATAGTTTCGAAAAATTCTAATTTTTCTCAGAGGAACATAACAAGAACATTCCCAACTCTCAATCTCTTCCACGCCACGCTTACTTCCTTGTTGTTCATCAACAACTGGGTACTTCATTTGTTTAACAGATTGTGTTCTATATTCATTACTATTCTAATCCCATTATAACTTGCTAAATATTGCCACTTCATTCTCTACTTTTTCACATGTTCTTAAATAAATAATAGAACTTGGTCTTCGCTAGATTTTCTTTATGTAAATATTTATGTTATTACAAATTATACATTATTCGTGGTCTCATGAGTGTCAATAAATACGCCAGATACCAGGGTATTTATTTTGTAGAAATAAAATTACTTCATTACATTTTTATTTGAGATGCAAACATTTTCTATCCTACAGCTTATAATTCAGTTAAATATCCAGGTAAGGGCTCCATAACTTCTGCGTAGAAGTGAGTATTAGAGTTTACCAAGAGAATGAATGAGTAGCGCTCACTGTGCATTGAGCATGTAGATTTGAACGGTGCGCTGTACAGTCCGGTGCGCGGAAAGTTTCCACCTCGGATACCTTGTATATGATTTAGTAGTCCATTGTAGACCTTAGAATTTGTGAGAAAATGCCTTTTAAGATTCTTGCCAAGATTGTGAAATTTCATAAATGATTGTTATTTAAGACTATTTTCTTCAACTTCCCTTCATTGACGCTTGGTATTTATTTTCTGCTGAGCACATGCCCAAAGATATATGCTGTGTACCCACGGTTTTCGTTAAGGGCTTTTCCAGGTTGCCCTAATTTTACTGGGAGAGGAAACCTTTTTGACATGTTTCCACATAATTGCCTTCCAACTAATTCATTTTATTTCTCTGTGGCATCGTTTTCATCAGCAACCGGCAAGACTTGCATGAAGACAGAACCAGCTGGGCTGTATAGCATTGGAGGATAGCGCGTCGTCTCAAAAGCTGTAATCGCGCACAGTCCGAGTGAATGCGATGTGGGGATGCGTATGTAGATGAGCGGCTGTGTGTGTGTGTGTGTGTGAGAGAGAGAGAGGGAGAGAGGGAGAGAGGGAGAGAGGGAGAGAGGGAGAGAGGGAGAGAGGGAGAGAGGGAGAGAGGAGAGAGGGAGAGAGGGAGAGAGGGAGAGAGGGAGAGAGGGAGAGAGGGAGAGAGGGGGGAGAGAGAGGGAGAGAGAGGGAGAGAGAGGGAGAGGGAGGGAGGGAGGGAGAGGGAGGGGAGGGAGGGAGTGGGAGGGAGGGGCGAGAGTGGAGGGAGGGAGGGAGAGGGAGGGAGAGGGAGGGAGGGAGGGAGGCAGGGAGGGAGAGTGGAGGGAGGGGAGGGAGGGAGGGAGAGGGAGGGAGGTGGGAGGGAGGGAGAGAGAGAGGGAGGGAGAGAGGGAGGGAGGGAGAGAGGGAGGGAGGGAGAGGGAGGGAGGGAGAGAGCCCCTCTAGTCCTCGCGGAGCTACCGACCCGGAGCCACCCCTGTTCGCTCTCCCCTCCTCTCTCTTCGTCTCTTCAATTCCGTTACATTCTTTCCTCTATTTTCTCCTCTATCCCCTCCGTACTCCCTCTTCTCACGATCCCTTCCTTTCTTTCTCTTCTCTACTCTCCGTTCCTCTTCCATCCCTTCGTCTCCCATCTTTTATCTTTCATCCCTTCGTCACCATTCCCCTCCCTTTCTCTTCCAACCCCTTTTCTCTCCTTATCCTTTCCTCTACAACCATTCTCGGTCATCGATGGTGTAACGAATAGCATATTGGACTGTTGTACCCACGTTCGTGGGTCAAACCGGATCGATGCCGTGGCTTTTTACTGGTAAAAATACCCCACGTACGTCTTCTTTCGGCGGGGAAGTAAATCCGGCTGTCCCATGTTAGATGATTTACTGCGTGTAAATGATTCTCAAGCTTAAATGAAGCCTTTAAGCTAAATTCAAATTGCCTGTTTCGTCGCCCAAATAATACCTTCTTTCTCCCCTAGTTTGTGAAAGAAGCGTAGCAAAGTTTGCGTGGTCAGACGGAAGAGCAGGCCTCATGGCCTGAGTCACGCCACGTAAAATGTCAATTCCATTCCTTTTCCATCACCATCGCCCTTTACCCCCTTCCCTCGACCCTCTCTGAACCCCACCATCCCTTGTTCACTTCTCTCTTCCCTGATCTCTCTCCCTTCCCACTCTTTTTCCTCCACTTCTCCTCTCTTTAGGATAAGGAAGGGATCTCATCCTTATCTCTTGCCTTCCTTTCTACTCACATTACATAATTCTCACATTAAGACTAGATGGCTGTTCCTTGCATAGTGATAATTATTAACACAGAGCTTCATTATAGTAGTTCATTATAGTTTGGCCAAACACTGAAAAGTTTACTCATCAATCATGTAAAGGATGTGGATAATTGGTCATCGTTGTACTAAATATTTCGTTTTATTGAGACGACCGTCGAACACGTAATGTTAAACTGCATGGACAAGTCCAAGGCAAAATGTTGATTCATAATTCTCCGCTAGGTGGCGTTGGCTGAGTCCTGCTTGTCAGTTGTCACGTAATGGTTCAATGTAAGGATTTAATTTCTAATAGTTATGATGTCAAAAGTACTTAAAAAAATAATACATTCGGATGAAGCTTTCGACACTCACTCATTTCTTTCTTGCACATTGATCCGCCATAACGTCCCGTCATAATGAATTTACTTTAATTAATACGATTGTTATTATTATTGTTGGTATTATGAATATTATTGTTATTTTATTACTATTATTGCTATTATTATTACTATTATTATTATCATTATTATTATTATTATTATTATTATTATTATTATTATTATTATTATTATTTGTAAGTGAAAGTTTAACGGTTTTGAATAAATTATTCAGTTGAACAATATACAGGTTTTGTTCTGAATTATTTCATTCTCTTTGGATTTTATAACCACCACAATGTGAAGTTATTTCTTTTTATTTGTCTCCTCTGATTCATAAATAGATTAACTCCTCAATTTGTTTTACAAAACAATTGCTAAATTACACTGTTTTGTTTGCTACAAAATTTCCGGAATTTTTCCATTCCCCCCACCCTCCTGTTTCTCTCAATGAATCGACTCTTGCCCAATTTTGAAGAAAATTCTCCCAATCTTCTGCTGAAGATCAACCACTTATACGGTCTCTGTCAGCCCTTTTCTCTTTAAAGCCTTAAACTCTCAAATCCAACGATCGACGCAGGGAGTCTCCTTTCAATTCCATGGAAGTGCCAATTGCTACATATATGTACTAGAACATATTATCAAACACCTTACCTTCTGTATTTGTAACAATATCTCGTTTTTATTAGAAATCTTTTGTTGTCACGATGTAGCTGTAGCTTCAGCTGATCAGTATTGATGCTAACGTACTATTTCTGTTGCCCCACTCAGACCATTCTTATCATCGTTTAATTTGTTTCAAGGGGATTGTTCTTCATAGGATCTCATATATAATATAAAGATATTTTTCTTTGTTGATTTGTTATTTTCTGTATTGGAAGTGAGAACGTATGTTAAACATAAATGTTGGTAATATATAAAGTATTGAAATATTTTTCATAATTACTTCTTGCATTATTGACATAATTCTTCTTGCCCACGTTTTCACTTTTATTTTACTTCGTTCCTACTCGATTTTTCTCTCTTCAGTTTTTCTTTCTCTTCTTGAGCATTCTTGTATTCCTCTATCCCTTTCTTTATCTCTCTATCCTGGTGTTCTTAAAGTTATCTTCCTGAGTTCTTTTGTCATGAAGTCAAGAGAGGCTGGCTTTGTAAAATCTTCCATTGTCTAAGAAGACTATGCATGGTAACCCTCTTAGAAACTCTTTTCTTTTTCATGTCAATGCATCTTTGTCGAAGGCTCAAGATACCGACCACGACACATAGCTTTTATGCTTTTGTTATTGCAGCTCTATCTATATGGCACTTTTATAAATAACTGTGGAATCTATCAGTGTATATATCTTCTGTAACCTTTAATAAAATTAATATATTTTTGTTTTATATTAGGCGTTCTTTTGAGCGTAAATTACTTGAGTACTTAAATATTATATACGTTCATGCACTTTCTTTGAGAAAACATTAAGAATTACTCCAAAAAGTTCTTCTTTTTGTCAGAAGAGGAAGAATAATTAGGAAACAATATTAATGTTATGTGATAACTACGAAGTTATGCACATGTTAGAGTTGCTTCCATGAATACTTTGTCGGTCTTCCCCAACAATATCGCAGACAAGTAGTAAATTCTGTTTAAAACTTTATTTCTGTTGTCACATTTTTAATGTGGCAACAGAAATAGAAACAAGCATTTGTTTACTTGCGCCTGAGTTAAACAAGTCTAAAGTCTTATTTCTCATTAAAAATTTTCAATTATAGTATGAGAGGAAATTTAATCAGATCAAGCGGAAACCTAATAAGTTATACAAAAATATAAAACTTGTAGAGCTTGATTGACTTTCTTGCGAACTCTCTGCAATCTATCTCGCCCTTCTGTAATGGATGGTAACTGTGCACTTCCTAATTTTCATTATAAATATGCGTATGTAACAATATATATCGCATTTTGACGTGCTGAACGCTATGGCTTCTAGAACTATTTGATGTCTTTTACTAACTCTTGCTTGAATGTCCTCCATGAAAAAATCCCTCCATACGAGTATGAGGACAAGTATTAAATTTTTTTCTGTCCATATTTCTTCTATTCATATTGTTTCTAGTATATATACTAAAATATTTTTGGTCTTTGATATTAAAGACAGAACATTTTTCATTGTAATTGCTATATATTAATATTTATTACATGATGCATACAGAGCCACGTTTTGGAAAGTTGGATAGAAACAACTACTTTCCGAAACGCTGCATATATCATGTAATAAATATTAATACATAGCAATTACAATGAAAAATGTTCTGTCTTTAATATCATAGACCAAACATATTCTAGTATATGAGGACAAGTGCTTCATGGTGAGAAATGAAGATCCTTATCGCAATTTGTCGAAATAATCAATCTTTATTTGTGGCCTGCTACCGCAAACATTCTGCTCAACAAAATAACTCAATATTTTTTTTGCAAAAAGTAACACTATTCTACAGCGGCAAATTAAATACTCTCGTATAACACTAATGAATTAAATATTACAATAAAACCTTTATAAATACAGCAAAAATATAATATAGTATACAGGCAGTGCAATAGTTCTTTACGTATCAAGAATGTCCACAAAGTTACTAGTCCATAACGTTATACTTGAATAGCAAATATTAAATGATGGACAGCATCTTTCTTGGAGCCTAGCTGTCTCCTGATGTCAGATTTTCAATAAGCAGAGAGTCTGTAACTTCGGGAATACAGACAGTCATGCAGTATGAGAATAACCCAAACAAATATATGCAATTTTCAGTCCAAACTGAAACCGTTTCATTGCATTTGGACTTTTCTGAGTTCTTCGATGTTTATCAAAAACATAGACAACTCTCACTTCTGAAGGCTGCATAGTTTTTTTGAATTGCTGTGCCCTTTGGAAATTAGTAATACAGACTAATGGCGTGCAGTAGCAACAATACTGATGAATAAAAACCCAAAATCATTTTCCAAGAGGTAAACCGCTCTCTGCTCAAGAAAGAAAATACTGGTGTAACTTTCCAATAAATTAAATATTTTTTAAAACAGTCTTCACTAGTACAGGAATAATAGCAGTTTTCTTTCATAACAAGAACATAAAAAGTTTCTTTTATAAAACACATAGCAAATATTTAATGATGGGCGTCCTCTTGCTGAAGAACTTGCTGGCATGACTCATGCTGTTTCGTAAGCAGTGACGAGTTGCGTAGGATCATTGAATCTGTACGCACAGTACGAGAATAGGTGGGGTAACACAATCAAACATTTGCATTTTTGATTCAAAATAGAAGCAGTTTCATTCGTTTTGCATATTTCTCGAGTTCCTGGGTATCCAACGAAATCTTAGTCATCGCTCAGCTCCCCATTGGATACATAGTTTCTTTGAGCATTGGAAATCAGTATTATAGATATTTAAACACTAAGAGATTTATTTTAGAGAGACCTATGAGGTTTCTATTCAGCAAATTTTTTAAGTTTTTTTTAATGAAACGTCGTACGTTCTAGATGAACTTTCATTTCCTCTAATTTATCGAATTTATAGTACACCTATGTATTATAGTACTAAATAGAGTTGATCTTGCTTGGTTTTTAATCAAAGGCTTGGTTTTGAGGCTGCAGTGTAAATCGATCTATCAAAAGCAGTCGCCATTTTGTCATCTGGCTCGACCAAGCATGTGAGTGTGAGGTAGTATTTAGCAAAACGAAAATAGCAGGGTTTTTAAGTTCGAATATTAGTGAGTGTTTTAAAGAGCACAGGTAAGTGAATGTAAGTAAAGGCGATGTGAAGCAATTATCTGACAAACACGTCGCTTTTCAAAAAGGTTCGGTGATTATAATTATCTGTGATGTATTACATTTTTAAGGTGGATGGCGGCATTTCATGGTATGGCCACTGCATTCCCGGTCGGGATGACATTCGTTTAAAAAATTGACCGTTATGTTAGTTCTGTTTTCAGGAAATCATGTCCACTTTATTATGAAATTGTATGTCCAAAACACGTATTTGATAACTTCAGAATATTGGTGAAATTATTATTGGGCCTAATGAATTTTGTTCTGTACCTGATAAAACGAGAGAGCAGCATAGGCGTGCGCGGCCTAAAACAAAGAGGGGGCGATTACATTTCTGGGCCCCTCTGGGTCTCCTTTTCCATTAAACATTAATTTACATTGAATATTTTTAGTAAATAAATAATAGGAAAATGAAATTATGAATTTTATAATACAATTCAGAAGTAGAGTTCATTGAGCTGATCTGAATCGAGAGGTCGCTAACGTTGAAGGCCCATAGTTACCTCAGCTCGCGGATCGAATCCTGCTTCGGACATCGATGTTTGTGTGTGTTAATGTTGTCCTTATGTGTTCCCCTTACAGTTACCTCAATGATAAAAATCTCAGTGATCACAAAATGACGCAGTTGTTAAAAAACACACAGAAAAACAACAACAACACTTCATTGATATTCATTAATTTGCAGTTGCATGCAGGTTTGCAGAATGTCTTCCCCAAATACCATGTATCACTTTCCTTAAGTATCATCTTTAAGGGAAAATCAGGAATTGATCATATTAACGGAAAATAAATTTTTTATTACGTAGAGCCCCCTTTCGAAATTTTCAAGAAGGCACGGACCCTGCACCTACCCCTTTGTGGATGCCAATGGTCAGCAGCACTTCTAACACCATATACAAACACGAAATGCGTAAATAGTACATAATCTACGAACTAGTTTGCGCAAGCCTACGGATAGCAGCACCTCTAACACCATAAAAAAATGACGTGTGTAAATAGTACGTAAGCTACGGAATAGTTTGCGCTGCGTCGTAGCAGCCGTAGTTTATGGCAGCAGTTTTCATTCGGCGGCGCCAGCACCTCTGACCCAGCGACTCCGCATCTCCACGCGCTCGCAAATCGGGCCGTCGCTGCCCCGCCCCCGCCCCGGCCCTTGCGCCGCGGGGAGGCAGCTGTTGACCGCGTGGCGTCCGCAGGGGATATTTATTTCTGCGCAGCGGGGCGGGGCGGGAGGGGCGGGGCGTTGGGTTGGGGTAAGCGGTACGGGGGACGAGACGAGGCTCGGCGTGGCGCGGCGTGGCGTGGCGTGGCGTAGCGGGACGGGGTGTGGCGTTGCGGGGCGGATGCGGGGCAGGGCAGGGCAGGGCAGGGCAGAGCAGGGCGGGACAGGGCGGGGCGGGGAGGGGCAGGGGAGGGCGGGGCGGGGAGGGCGGGCGGGTGTGGGAGGGCGGGGGCGCGGGGCGGGGCGGGCGGGAAGCGCGGCAGGGGCGGCGCAGGGCGGCGGGTAGGGGCGGGCGAAGTGGGAGGGCGGGGTAGGGCGGCGGGGCTGGGCTGGGCGGGGCAGGGCTGGCTGGGCGGGGTGGGGCAGGGCGGGGAGGGGCGGGTCTGGGCGTGGCGGGGTGGGGCGGGGCAGGGCAGGGCAGGGCGAGGCAGGGCGAGGCAGGGCGAGGCGGGGCGGAGGCGAGACCCTGTGGGGCGAGGCGAGACTTTGTGGGACGGGACCAGACCGTGTGGGGCGGGGCGGAGTGGCGATGGGGCGGAGTGGTGGAGTTGCAGCGGGAGGGGCGTCCTCGCTGACACAGGCCCCCGGGGTTCATCGCTCTTGCGCGCTGCCCGCCAGAGGCCCTCGCCCATTTGGCGCCTTCCGAACCCCTTAATGGGAAACGACGCTTGCGGGGCAAGGCCCAGGCTTGGGGAACGGAGTGCGATTTCGGAAGGAGGAAAGTGAAAATGGAGAAACAATGTCCTGTTTTTAAAACAATATAAGTAAATAGAAAAACACTCTACCATACGGCTAAAAATGTGGAGATGGCTAATAAAGCGAGTGTGTCGAGCTTCAAAGAGCTCTCTGTACGAGTATCTTTTTACATTGATTTAGTGCATCCACGTCGATAGTATGTATTTTCAGACTTAAAGCAAGTCTACAAATGTAAATTGATAAAATCCTCTTTTCAGAAATATTGCAAAGGTATGCGATATCTTCTAGAAGTCTTTCACAGCGTCTCATCCAAAGAAGAGATCAAGAAAATAAATATGTCCTATAAATTTCAGATCGTTCACAATAAAAGACTTATTCAGTATAGATACATAAAATTATACCAAACTATTCTTCAAATATATCTGCGTGGAGGCTACGAAATATTTTATTAGATTCAGGGGTGTGTTTATTTTTCTCAAAGACTCTCTTGCGTTAAAACATATTTTCCTAGTAGCATCTCTCTTTGGATTTTATTTCATAATGAAGGTCATTGTTTATTGTTTCATGGGATTGTAAAATTAACTTCAATCAAATATTACAAGGATCATTTTTACCCCGAGATTTCCCTGTTCGCTTCATCAGTCACATTTTAATTTGAGGTTTTAGGAAGTAAAACTGCCATTTAAATCGATGAACGTTAATATTTCAATCGCCGAATATTAACGAACAAGTCTTTAATATTTCAACTGTCAACCTGAAAATTCTTTCTAACCGTATTCTGATATTATATTTTTCCGCAGAAAAACACTACACAATCATGGATATTTTCGAATTGCTTCTCAGTTTAATAATTACCATTGGTACGGTCAAACCACAAAATCGGGATTAACATGTAAACCTTTCTGAAATTTTAACTATAACAGCCACAAACATTTTTATGATTACGTGAAAGTTTTCTAAAACTTTCAAGTGACCTAGATCTAAAACGTGAATCACCGCGTCACCAAAATCTTTGAACATTAGTGAGATAGAAATATTGAATTGAAAAATTGAAAAAATTGAAAAATATAGAAAAATTGAACATAGAAGTTTTTATGCAATAGTGACACGATATATAATACGCACTGTGATTGCTAATTAGCATGGAGGTTAAAAGTGACCTTAAATAAATAAGTAAATAAATGATACAAGAAATAAATCGGGTACATACGGGGATATTTTCGTGCAAGAACTTGACAATGAACCGAATTTACTCTTCAGCTCTACTTCATATCATCTACATTCTATGTGAAGACATTCTTTTTTGTGGCTTCTACCTCATCGATTACCACGTCGTCCAGTCGTGACGTCACGTCGAGTTTCACTCGCTCAGTTGAGATTGTCGCCGAGTCCTAGAGCGGTAGCTCAGTGCATCAACTGATGTCACTGCAGCGTCTCTCATCGGGAGGTCCTAGGTTCCCACTCCCCACGGCGGCAGGATTTTCGACACTAGCTTTCCAGCTAGGTCGAATTCAGTCGCTGTCTGGAGGAGAATTCTAGCGCCCGGCTCTTCTCAGCGGTAGTTTTCCGTGGTTTCTCCGATCAACACCAGGCGAATGCCAGAGCAGTACCCTACCAAACGGGCCACGGACCGCGCGCGATCTGTCCTTCCTCTTCCTAGTCCTATTATCTCCCTTTACACACACTTACGCTAACATGCACTACACTACCATATATTCTGGAAGACCAGTCGGGAGCTTAGAGCTTGTCTCGACTGGGGCGGTGCCCCGCTGGTGGAAGAGTCCTGGTTAGGGGGAAACCCCACTAGCTGACGGTAGGTCGGCGCCGGATTTCGCCATTCAGCGGGGGAAGATCACCGCCATCTCCCGAGAAAAAACATGCACTACACTAACGGGACTAATGACCAAAGCAGTTGACACGCCCGGAAACACGAAAAAATCAATCAATCGAGCGATGCGGGTTTTGTCACCGCCGTCCGCGCATGAAGAGGTGCTTGCTTCTTTTTGGCCCTTAGTCGCTTCTTGGCGCGTTGTGTCCTGGGCCGCAAAGGAATACTTCTCCCGGGAGACATCTTGATTAGAGACAACTCTTCCGATGACCTGAAAATTTTTATGAAAATATGTGAGTCCCATAGGGGTACGCAGCCTAAAATAACGAGGGGGTGGCAAATGCATTTCTGGGCTCCTCTGGTCTTGTTTCCCATTAATTATGATTATTTATTTATTACATTTTTACGAGCAAATAAGTAAGAATGTTAAAGGAGGAATGATATATTCACTTTAATGATGTATTTAATAAATACAAATGACTTCATGTAGATCCGTTTGCTGAGTTCCTAGTTTGTCTTCCCTAAACGTTGTGAATCAGTTTCCCAAAATGTCACCTTAAAGTAAAGCTACAATAAGAACTGAACACATTTTTGGAACTAAAATACATTAAGTAGAGCTACGGGGCCCCTTTCGAACTTTTCACGGGGGCACACGCTCCCTTCGCCCCCCCTACGCTCTTGCCTAGGAGAACTGGATGACGATTGTTTAATGTAATAGGTAAGACAACACAACTTCTCGTACGTAAATATTTTTGATCTGTGGCTTTTTCCACCAATTACCCGACGATGGTACTTAATGTTAAACACATATTTTTTGCGAAAAAAATTATCTTGATAATGAAGCATTATTATAGCATTACAGTTTTAGAGCTCCGATTACGATGTTGATTTTTTGCCACTTTAAGCTATATTTCAACGAAAGTGATTGATGACATTTGGTAAAGGAGCTCTCCAAACAACCTGGCACACTCTGTAAATTATTTAACATAAAATAAATTCCATTTTGTTAATTGTATATTTGAATTTATAATGTTCTCGAGCTACATTCCCAAAAGGGTTTCTGCTATTGTATTTCACTTTTTTTGTTATACTCATTTTATTGTTTTAATTAACTTTGATGTTTTTAAATGATTTTTGTTTAGCGAGTGTTTTAGACATTTTTATACTCTTGTATCCAAAGTTTTTAAGTAAAATATGTACCACATAACTGTTATTTCACCAATTTCAGCAGTTGAAAACGTGTCGTAAACGGCGCCCTAACGTCGCGTTGTAATTTTGAATTCAAACAATAAATATCCACAAATATCTTGTTGAATACTAATTTTCTTAGACCTGTAGATATACGTTTTCTTCTTTCTCAAGACCAGACATTAATATCATATGTAAATAAAAAGGTAATATGCCGCCTCTTGTTTTTGCCTTAGCGCTCCTGTGGTAATTATAATTCTCAAAAAATTTAACCCCCCGTGAAAACCTGTAAACCTGAAGAGTAAGGAATAAAAAAAATGAATAGTGTTCCTTGACGTGTCTCATGTCACCCCATTGTGTCCGGTCGTCAGACCACGTTCCCCAGTTGGCAGTGTCGCCATCCCCTGCAGCGCCGCGATTTTTGCCGGTCTGTCCGCGCGCGCGCGGCGGCGTCCGCTTGTGTGTTTTTTGTCTGCTGGTGGTTGCCTCGCACGCCGCACGGCGCGCTGTCCACCACAGAATAATGCCCCAGGGAGGCGGACGCACACACAGCGAACAAAAGAAAGGCGGCCTCCACGCGCGCGCCGCGGACGAGTTATTTCCTGTTCCGTTTCTCGAATTTATGAATCCGCAAAGAAGTAGTCTGTCAGGCAGATGTTCATGCGCGAAACCCCGGCACGTTTGATCGTCGCGACAGAAATATGTTCCCATATCCGCGAGGGAGAACGGTCAAATTTGTTTTCTTTGTTGGTGTATATGCGTTATTTGAAATTGCTCGTAAATGTGGTGTACGTGAATAATTAATTCTGTCTACTTCAATGAAATATGTATTGTGGAATGCTTTTTTTCCTAAAACGTGCAAATGGATTGTCATTTACAAATTAATTCCTGACATACAATGTGACTCGCGCAACTTATAAAGCACGATCCTAAAAGAGACATCTTAGTGATGATGTTATTAAAGATTCAGTGGTAAAATTAATACATTATGAGTTCGGTATAAATGGTATTTAAGCAAATTAAACGAATATAATTCGCTTAAATACCGTTTATACCAAATATACTTACTATACAATGTATTAAATTTACCATTGAATCTTTAATAACATTGAATATCTATTCACAGTTTTGCTAAATTCATTGTTAGAATGTGGGTTGAAAACAAAAGAAAATTAACCATTTACGTTTAAAAAATATGTATGTCTGTTTATTACTAGTATTTACTTTAAAATACATAAAAAAAATTCTAAATTTAAACTCATGAGATAATAAATTATTCACTGACAATTTTTAAATTTTTAAAGAGACAATTGTGCCAAACAATATGTTGAAAGTAAAACGCTGTTATTTTTCCTACCAATAACTGTCCCAAATCACCGGATACATTAGTGTTGCTAATTTCACCCTACTGACGAATGTCCTTTCTGTATAATCACGTTCCATATTACGCCACTCATCGTTTTATTGTATCCAATTAGAACATCCTTTATGCATTTTTGTTGCAGCTGACCATTCCCGATTCGTTGTTTTGCTCCCTTCCGTTCGAAGGACGCGGATTGGCGCTTGTCAAACGCGGCGCGGTGGCGCTATCTGCGCCCGGCGAATGCACTGTGCAGCGAGCGCTGCGGCCCCTGGTGGCGACCGCAGGGAATTAAACAGACGACCACCGCCAGGGCCGCCAACATAAATAATTTAGAGCGCGCCCTAATTGTTGAAATGATATATATATATATATATCTTCGTCAGGCTTTTGTAATTTTCTTCACTTTGGGGTTGTGTCGGGGTGCGAATAACTGGCTAATAAAATTAGCCTTCCGCCACAGAAATTTCCGTGTAGAAAATTGCGTTGAAACATACGCACCTGCTTTACCTAGTCGCTCAGAAGGGTTATACTGGATTTCACGTCTCTCATGCATTTATTCATTCTTTCATGAGGTGTACTGTATAAGTACGGATTTGAAAACATCAACAAAGTCCAATTTTACTTTAGTGGTTTACATAATAGTTTTCTCAGATGGAACGTAGAAAAAAATACCATAATGATATAAATGCGTTAATGGACACAGTCTTATCGTTACTCACATATCTATGAATATAACTACGATAATGGCATAAACTTCTCAGAGAATCAAAAAACCCAAGAATTCATTATTAACTTAGGAGTTCGGAAAGATTTTATTCATGACACAAATAGTAAAAGAGACATTTTAATTTGCGACTAGGAAAGGTTGTGGCACAAGGTCGATACACGGAATGGCGCAACTCTCCGAGGAAAATAAAATCCTACTTTCTTTCAATGTTCTCTAGTTCATTTCTGATCGATATTAGTTGAGAGTATTTATAGACTCGAAGGCATTATTATGAGGTAGTAGAATTTTTTGTGAACTGAACGAGGACCATTGCGGTTTATTAAATGTGATTAGGTGTTTAATAATAGCAAGATGAATTTTATTTTACAGTTTCGTTTTGTAGTATTCCTCTCCTTTTAGATTCTTATTTACGTACCAGAAATGTGACAAATATATTTCCATGTTTTCTACTAAAAATGAAATAAAATAGAAATATATCTATAATACGAATAGAAATGTAATTGCTTACAAATTAGTAATATAGCGTTGTTTTAAATGTTAACTATCGTGGGAGGTATGTAATTATGTAAAATTCATCTACTAGTGCTTTCTTAGTTTGCGTTGTTATTCTCTAGCTCAGGGATGTCCAAGTGGCAGCCAGCAGTACCATTTATTGTACCCACGAAAGGTTATCAGTCAAATAAGAAATTCCCTTGCATGCATGTAGGGCGAGGAAATTGTGCGCCTAGTGCACAAGCTCTGTTAGTGTCAACACCCCTTAATGTCAAAATAGGTTAAGTTTAGATTTAAGATTTTGTTCTAGTAAATTCAGAAATTCAAAATCTTCCCTATGTGTTTCACTGCGTAATGCATTTTATGGTTTGATATCACGTGTGGTTATATTCTCCCCCCTCCCTGCCTCTTCCCGATTCAGAGCAGCCCGGCAAACTGCCAAGGTCAACAATACGTACCCACGTGTGTATCTCTTGAGTCCTCAAAATATGGCCCACAACCATATTAAAGGCTTTAGTGCCCTTAAGGTCTTGCAAGTTGGACACCCCTGCTCTAGCTGTTCCTTTACGTCATTGCCCTCATCTTCTCTTCTTCCATTCTCTCCTTATCTTATTACCTATCTCACTTTTTCTATCACGTGTGCTATCCCATTCTCTATTAAATTACACTCTCACACTCACTTTGCCACCCCTATGTACATTTTATTATTCATCCGTTTCTCTCCTTTTCGCACCCTTGCCTTACTAGTGTCTACATATCTTTGCAACCGTTTTTGAACTTTCTTCTTACATACACACATTTATTTGAATTGCAATTGGTATGACCCAGTAGCAGTTAAATAACAATAATTACAATAATAATGACTATTAATAATAATAACAATAATAAAGGAGTACAGTACAAACCGAAGATGCAATAATCATTCTATCACTAATATTAAGTATTATAACAATTATTTCAACTCCGTCATGATATCCAATAATTATATGTTGGTGATGCTAAAATGTAATACAAGCAACATAAATATTGGCTAAATTTATTTTTTTTTCAATTCAATGATCGCGTTCCCTACACTTAACTGCACTGCACTGCACTGCACTGCACTGCACTACACTGTTTTTGCTTTGAATTACACTGACCAGCACTTGACAGCACTTCACCGCACTTACTCATTTAATGTCCATTACTCTCATATTGTTCTAACTTATTTCTAAAACTTCGAACACTAAGAGGAAAAGCTTTGAAAATTGCTGCGGGTAAACTGTTCCAATCTTTAATTGTTCTGTTACAAAAGGAAAATTTCCCAAGAACTGAATTTTGTTTCCTTGTTCGCATTTTGTGAGTGTGATCTCTTCGGCCGAAATAATTTGGTTTTTCTAGTCTAATCTGAATTTCCTTCCAAGCTGGTTGACCTACGTACGATTTATAATGGGCGCAAAGCCTCCCCTTGTTCTTCTCATTTCTAGAGTTTCCCACGCCTTTTTTACTGTTACTCTTCTTACTGTTTTTACTCTTCTTACTGTTCTTCACTCTGCCTTACTCTATATCAGCTTCCTTTTGTTCTACCGCGCCGACCAGGCCTTCCTCCTGTTGCTCCTTGGAGGGCAGAGGCAGCGGTGACGGGCGCAGAGCGCGCGTAAATCCTCCACTTGGCGATGGGCTGAGCCTCCACCCCCACCCGCGTCTTCACCGCTACCGCTTTCACCACTCCACCCCTGCCTCCTCAACCTCCACCACCGCCTCCGCAGCCGCTTCCAAATCCGCTCCGCCACCGCCTTTGCTTCTGGCTTTACTTCTGCTACCACTGCACTCACCAACAGCACCTCCTGTGCCTTCCACTTCTCCCCCGCATCCGTCTCCGCCTCCTCCTCCTCCACCGCTGCCACTCGTCTCTGCCTCCGCCTTTGCCTCCACCTCTGCCTCCACGACCGCCACCGCCACCGCCACCGCCTCCGCATCCACCTCCGCCACCGCCTTCGCACTCTCCCTTCTCCGCAACTCTCTCGCCTTCACCTTCCCCTTCATCGCTTCCTCTGTTTTTATCACCACCTTCATCTCCACATCTCTCGTCCCTATGGTGACCACCCCACCACCGTCGTCGCCACCTCCACTGTTTGCACCACATTGACCACCTTCCCTCTTTCCGTGATTTCTCCGATCAACACCAGGGGAATGCCGGAGTACTATCAAACGGGCACGGACCGCGCGCGATCTTTCCTTCCTCTTCCTTATCCTATCTTCCTCTTACACACACACACACTAACATGCACTACACTACCAAGCATGCCGAGCCACCGGTCAGGGACTTAGAGCTTGTCTCGGATAGGGGAGGGCCCGGCTGGAGGAAGATACCTGGTTGCGAAAACCCCCGCTATTAGATGGTAGGTCGGCGCCGGATCTCGTTATCCAGCGGTGGAAGAACACCGGCACCTCATGGTGATTAAACATGCACTACACCTACGGGACTAACGACCTCTATAATTGACGCACCCGGAATCACTACAAATAATCATCCACGTCTGTCATCTCCAACGTTCCCACCCCACCTTCTCCCCTTCTCTGCCCCCGCCTTTTCGGCCACGTCTGTTGTTCAAGCCTTCTTTCCCGCCGCTGTCACCATCTCCACCGGCTCCTCCTCCCTCTCCAGCTCCTTCTCCATCTCCTTCACCTCCTCCTCCACCTCCTCTATCTCCTTCTCCATCTCCTTCACCTCCCCCTCCTCCTCCCCCTCTATCTCCTTCATCTCCTTCACGTCCTCCTCCTCCTCCCCTCCTCTATCTCCTTCTCCATCTCCTTCACCTCCACCTCCTCCTCCCCCTCCAGTGCCGCGGCGGCGGCACCTCGCGCGTAAATCGCGGGCAGCGTGGCGCCGTCCATTATTTTGCACTTAATTGGACGGACGTTGAATTGTTGGGCGCTTAACGCAGCGCGCGGATGTGAGGCCCCCTCTGCCAGCGCCGGAATCTGCGGCGGCAATTGGCTGCGGTTCAGGAGGGTGGGAATCCGAAGTGCCAGCAAGACGCGAGATTTGTAACGACAGCGGATGTTAAAATGCGAAGCGAGAACTGCAGAACGAATGGAGGAGTCCACTATAATTTCTGGTTTGATTTCCGTGCACTCTGGATTGATTTTCTCTAAATGCCTACTGAAAAATGAACACTTCAAAAAGGACAATTCAAATTTGCATTTATAGTCTACTTTCTTTAAGACAGTGTCGCTTCAAATATGTACATGAAGAAGCAGGTATAACATTTTTGATATTGAGTATGAAAATATTATTTTGAAGCTAAAGCTAAAAACAATTCCCAACGTTTTTATTTGTTTCGTTTGCATACCCGTGAAGTTGTAAAATTCAACCAATGTTCGAAGATATGTATTGAAGCCGCAAATGAGTGCTCAATAACACTGCGGCACCTCTGCCTCCTCCCAACTGCCTTCGATTCTGCCTCCGCCACCAACGTCGCCGCTTCAACACCTAACGCATCCACCTCTACCGCCTCCGTCGCCTCAGTCCATTAGCCGCCACCGCCGCCGCCTCCGCCGCCTCCGCCGCCTCCGCCGCCTCCGCCGCCTCCGCCGCCTCCGCCGCCTCCGCCGCCTCCGCCGCCTCCGCCGCCTCCGCCGCCTCCGCCGCCTCCGCCGCCTCCGCCGCCTCCGCCGCCTCCACCGCCTCCGCCGCCTCCGCCGCCTCCGCCGCCTCCGCCGCCTCCGCCGCCTTCCCCGCCTCCCCCGCTCCACCGCCTCCACCGCCTCCCCCACCTCCCCCGCCTTCCTTCCTCTCCCACCTCCCCCGCCTTCCCCGCCTCCCCCGCCGCCTCCGCCGCCTCCGTCGGCTCCGCCGCCTCCACCACCACCTCTTCCCCCGCCGCCGCCACCACCACCTCCGCTGCCTCCGCCCCCCTTGCCGTCACCGCCACCTCTGAATCCATATCCTCCACCGCCCCCTCGGCCGCCTCCGTTGCCTCCATATCTCCATCGCAACCCCTATCTCCTCCACCGCCACCTCTTTCGCATTCGCCGCCTCCGACATTTCCTCTCGCCCGGAGGCAGACTGGCGAGTTGTCCCAAGACATGCGCCAGGCGTTGCGCGAGGAGCTGCCGAGTTGTCAACGAGCGCAGTGCGGCGGCAGACCCCGCGCAGGCTGACGGGGGGGTGGCGTGCGGCCGCCGACGGAGACGGAAGAGGTCGCTTGCCGCGGGAAGCGGTTGGCGCCGCGCAGATCGCTGACTCGGGAGGAGGCCATGGCGGCAGCCAAAAAATTGAGCTGGGCCGCAGGAGGCTGCAGAACGTTACGCGAGGGGCGGGGCTGCAATGAAGAGAATGGGAGGACGGGGGTGAGACGAGGCGGGGCGGGGTAGAGTTGCATCGCGTCAGGGGGTCGAGAAACGAGGTGCGAAGTGTTGCAGGAGGGGGGGATGAGATGAGGGTGAGGAACTGGCGATGGCGGGGGAGATTTCGCAGGGGCAGAGTCTGAGTGCGACGAAGAAGAGTGTAATGGTGAAGAGTTCCGTAGATGGAATGGGCAGAATCGTAGGAGCGAACCCTAATGGAAAGGAAGGGGTGAAATGTTAGGGTTGATGCGGAATGGATGGTGAGTGCAAATTGGTTGTGGGCGGGAAAGAATGGTGTAGGTGTGGCGGTATAGGTTTGAGCGAGGTAAAATTTTAGGTATTGACGAACTGATTGAGGGTGGAGTGAAATTTTATGTTCGAGCGGAATGGTTAGGGCGCGGGATTGTTGTAACGGAGCAGAAAGCACGAATGAGGGTGGAATGGTAGGAGAGAGACATAATGGTTGACTCGAGGGAATGCGCGAAGCAAGTTCGCTGGTAGCGGTTTGATTGACTGATGTTTCCGGACACGTCCACTGCTATGACGATTAGTCCCGTTAGTGTAATGATTTTTACACGGGAGCTGGCGGTGTTCCTTCCCCGTTGGATTGTAAGATCCTTTCGCTGACATGCACGTCGACTTCCAGGGGATCATCCACTCGAGGTGTCTCTCTGCAGCAAGGTACCGCCTCAACTGCGACATGTTCTAATTTCCTGACTGGTTTCCCAGTATATGTGGTAGGACATGTAAGAATGTGTGTGTGTGTGTGTGTGTGTGTGTGTGTGTGTGAGAGAGAGAGAGAGAGAGAGAGAGAGAGAGAGAGAGAGAGAGAGAGAGAGAGAATAAGGGGGAGATAGAATACGGGGAAAAAGGAAAAATCGCGCGCGGTCCGTGACCCGTTTGTTAGGGTATCGCCCCAGCATTCCCCTGATGCTCATCAAATAATCTTGGGAAAATTACCGCTAATAGAATCCGGCCGCTAGAATTCTCCTCCGGACAGCGGATGAATTCTACAAAGCTATTTGGTGGTGTCCAAACTCCACCACCATCGCGACTCAAAGCCTTTCCCTCTCGATCAGAGTTACCGCAGAGACGGCACTGGAGTGGAGACGGAAATGAGCGTGGGGTGTGGACTCGTGGGGTAGCGGGGTTCCGCCCCAAGACGGAGGCGAAGCGGGACGGAGACGGAGAGGAGAGAGGGAGGGGAGAGGGGGGCGGGGGCGAGCGGCGGCCGCGAGGTCCCGAGGGCACATTCTGGCGCGCGGCCCCCAAACTTGGCGCTGACGTCCCGACATCCATTCTTCCCGCGCGTAATGGAGCCGTCTGAGAATAGAGGGCGCGGGCGGCCGCCGCGGGGCGCTCGTCTGCGCGGCCCAAAGGGCAGTTCCCTGCGGTGGGCCCTTCGCCATTGCCTCCGCCCTCCGCCAACCACCACTTCATTGCCCTCCTACGTCTTTGCCACCTCACTTAACGCATATGTGGGTAGAGTCCAGATGACGTGATGTTTTCTTACAATTTATTTTATTTATGCTCAAAAATAAATGGAATTTATTTGTTAACTTTCAGTTAATATTTATAACATAAGCAATTGCTATGATTGTTCAAGCAATTGATACATCGAAGGACTTTAGAGACTGAAGAAAATTAGTAAAATATACATTTTTTAATAGGTATCATTGCCTTCGCGAAAGGGAAGCTGAAGATCCATGATTTCCAGAGATGTTAGAGCTCAAGAAACTGTACACAGCTTGCTGTTCTCCCCGCAGTATGACACAGTTTTCAACTTTTTTGACGTTAAATAAATAAGTAAAAATTAAACCATTCTCTAATTCCTCTCTAGCGGCCGGCTGCTCTCATCGGTGGTTTTTTGTGGTTTCTCCCATCAACACCAGACGAATGCCGGAGCAGTACCCTAACAAAGGGACGACGGTCGCGCGATCTTTCTTTCTTCTTCCTTATCCTATTCTTATCCCTTACACACACACTTACACTAAGATGCAATACACTACCACACATGCCGGAAGACGGGTCGGAGATTTAAAAGTTGTCCCGGCTGGGGCGGTGTCCCGCTGGTGGGAGATACCTGGTTGGGGAAAACCCCGCTAGTCGACGGTAGGTCGGCACCGGATATCGCCATCCCGTGGGGGAAGGTCACCGCCACCTCCCGAAGGAAAACATGCTCTACACCTACGGTACCAATGACCTGAGTATTTCACGCGCTCGGAATCACTAACAATCAATCTAATTCCTCTCCCTATTTCTTGCCATGTATATTTCTTGGACATTTCTACATATACCTCTGTGAATTGCTCCCTTTGTGGCTTTCGACCACGCCCCCTGCGCCCCGCCCCCCGGGGGCTGAGCGAAGGCGCGCCCACGCGGCTGCTCGGCGCGGCGCAGCGCAGCACTTCACCTGGGCACAAAACTGCTGGCCGGCGCTTTTATTGAGCGGCGCTCAAGCCTTTCAAGAGCTGCGGGCAGCGCTGGCGGCGGCGGCGGTGACGGAAACGCTGGCACACCACCGCCGGAGACAGCCCAGGAATTGTGGCGGTGGTGACGGCCGCCGCTTTGATAGTGGTGGCATCAGTGCTGGTGGTTAAGGAAATATCTTTGAAACTTCGCTTGTTGAGAAGGTGGCCAAATCGCAAGGTATTGGACACGGGAAAGGACGCTTTGCGAGTGCCTTTTGTTTATTTATTGGAGTGGCACTTTAGAATGGAGTAGCCAACTGCCAGATCGTTAGTTTTTCGTGGTTTCTTCAATCAAGGCCAGGCGAATGCTGGAGCAGAATCCTGACAAATGGGTCGAGTACCGCACGCGATCTTTTCTTTCTCTTGCTTGTCCTATCCTTTCCTCTTATACCCACAGACACACACACACTGACATGCACTATATTACTCCACATGTCAGGATACCAGTCTGGCGCTTAGAGTTTGCTCCAGCTGAGGTATTTGCCTGCTGGGGGAGATACTTGGAGGATCATTACTAAACAAATCTTGAAAAGACTCGTGACAATTATTTATATAATTCTAGAGAAAACAAGTAGGGTCAATAAATATTTTTCAAACTCATTTACACTCCACTGTATTGTAATTATCTAGATGGCTGTTTCTCACAAAAAGCAATGTAATGTTCATGACAGAAGTGTCGTGTAGCTGGAGGCAGCTTTCAAGGGGAACTGGTATCGTAAATGAGGACTGGAGATTGAGAGGAGTGAATAGTGCAGATAATCGTGCACTCAATTAGCTCAAAATTCTCTGTACTTGCCAACTAATTTATTGATGCTGTGTTAGCTCGGAGTTACACAAGTTTCCAATCTGTAGAACACATTCGCTAGTAAAATATCAATGAGCCAATTGAACGATCACGTGAAGAAATGATCAATAACTTGATGACTTTAAAAGAAACTTGCCAGGATGACGCACAGCCTCACTACTGATTATCGTGGATAAAAGTGGTTACCCAATTTTGCGACCTAATTCTTTCCTGTTCTGTTTCACAATATCAAATGTTTTCGTTGTATGTTTTTAATATGTACTAGGTTTAATATTACAACTTATTTTTTAATTACACTCAACAGATATTATTATTATTATTGGAATGTAGCCATTTTCCGTTAGGTAAATAGAATATTTCACAAAAAACCTACTCAATTAACAATTGATGACATGTGTTAAGCATTTAATTATCATATTTTTCTTGCTTGAAAATGGCATACATTTCTGGATCTAAGCACAATTTATAACTAAAACACTTAAAATACTTTTATAATATCAATCCGATCCATGGATTCACAAACTTCGATATGAGTTCCCAATTGGAACAGGGTGGGTGTGGTGGGAGTACGTGAACCAAATCCAAGAAGAAATTTACTTAAATGAAAAATTTGAACTTATACTGTATATTCGAGATATTCTGTTATGTCAGCATCAGATATAAACACTTGTTACTTATTTGGGTAAGTTCAATAGTTGAGTTACTTCCTAATTTTTGCTTATACCTACCACGTTAATTTATAAGAATTTGTTCAGTAAATTGTAAAAGTGTTTTAAAAATATATCGCAAAAATTATTTTAAAACCCTGTATATAAATTTCATCTTTATGGTATATAAACTTACACTAATAAATTAGGGGCAGCGTCCAATCTTTAAAATTTTTGAGGACCAATCACATACAGGAAACATATGAAATTTAGTAAAATATTTTAATTTCTCGAAAATACATGAAACTCTCTTCTTATTTGACGATTTATGAATTTGGTTTTTACTGGTCAGTAGCAATTACTGGAGCAATTGGGATATCGACATTTTTTTGACATTGAAAACAATTATTTTACAGAGAATTGTGACAATTTTATTAAAAGGATTTTGTTTCAATAATTACACTCAAGTGATTTTTCGATGCTCTCTTGCAGTTCATAAATCGGCATCAGTTTACCAGACTCAAATGACTCAAATTTCGAGACATTTATTGTAAGTGACTGCTTTCCCCTTACGTTACAGAACACTTAGAGGCCTTTTTATAAATAGCGTATGTTCATTAATGAAAACTCCCTGAGATGAAAATATTTTATTCAAAACATACAATTACGTTTTTAGGAGAATTAGAATTTTGGAAAATAAAATAATTTGGCTCAGTCAGTTTCGTGCAGGCGCATATTTTTAGCTCCTGTCAAAGACTGACGAGATGCTAATCCACAGAGTGATTCAAAATTTGTCTTTGGACGTCTGAAAGAGGGTTCTGTCACAGTATTATAAGTCATTTGTGATATCTAGAGTCCGGAAAAATATGAAGAATGAAACTGAAATAATGAACAAAAACATGTTATGAAAAAGATAAAAATATGCAACAAATACGTAAAAAGGGATATATTATGAAATATGAAAATACGTTTTTATTTATAGAACATTTACAAACAAAGATAACATAATTTCAAATTGTAAATTTCTTAATAAAAGCTATTTTCGAAAATTCATTAATGTGTTTGCTAAATAAGAAAAAGTTGTGCAAGAAATAGTTTTGAAAAATATGTAAAAAATATGGCGAATATATGCAGAATATGTAAAATATGTAGTGTAGTACAAAATGTGTAACGAAAAATTTGAATATTGTGTTAGAATTTCCGTGATTCATCTAGATCACGATTTTGAGAACTGAACATAGACACAAAAATATGAAATTACATAAGAATCCCGATTCTAGTGATATGTTCTTACAAAATCGTAGATGAATTCCTACCAGCGAAGTGCAATGACGAAACCCGTGGTAACAAAACTGTCGTTGAAGACTACAAGTTGTAAGCTCGGTTCTAAGAATGTATATCAAAGCGAAGACTCTTGAGAAGCAGTTACAGTGATGTGCTTTCCGTTGTGTCTACTTGACGATCACTGTTACATAATTCCGTCCACATTATCATGAGCTTGGTATGTTACGTGCGATACATGCCCTACATGATTAGTCGCTACCCTATATAACAGAATTTCAGCAAGATAATTTGGACAGTGCAGTGTGTCATGAATCAGTGCTGCAAAAACCTACGATTCTTCATAATGCCAGTATAAAATTTCTTCGATAATTTCAAAACAACGGCAAATTTATTTTCTCCCTCGCAAATACTATCATAGATCAGTAAATAGCTGATTAAGGACACATTTCAATAATCAAATGTCGCCTCTGCGTCGCTGGAACATCAAAGCGAGTTCCTCGCATTCCACACGCCGGCGCTCAGTCGCTCCAATGCGCCTGCAATATGCATAGACGCCCTGGAGCACGTGGCTGCGCCTTCATATACCCCCCCCCCCCCCGTGGCTCCCGAGAAGCGCCACCGACATCTTAATGCTGCGCGACAACCTGCGCCAAAGCGCGCTCTGGGGGTGCACATCGTGTCTCATTTCCGCCCTGCGAGGGCGTTCATATGGCAGAGGAAGATGTCACGACACGGAATATGCTTCAGATGTCTTAAGCCCGCTATATACGGTACAGTTTTCGTATAGATTGGACGTACAGAAAACGTGAAGTCCTGACTGCACGTTTTCTATACGGGCATGTTCATAATTTTTCATGCAGAAAGCCTACAGTTTGACTCGAGCGCCTCTAGCGGCAGAATCATTCACTAACAGTAATCGGCCATTTCGACTTTGTGGTTAGGTGTGTCAAAGTGAGATTGTGTGAAGTTATATTTTGTGATAAACTTCATTTTCCCCAATTTCTGCCTTCCTATTTTTATTATCAATGCTCCTCATGGTTAATTAATACCAAATGAAGATCATAGCCAGAACGCACACACAGAAATACCACCATTGACAGTACTCGGACAGTACAATTCTGTTGCTTCTCTTTAGACACCCTAGCGGCGGGTTGTGACGATTCGTACAGGAAACGTGCAGACCGTGTATGCGCGACTTTTGGATTTTATACTTCTAGTTAGGGATCTTGAAGTTTCTGTATAGAAACTGTATAAAAATCTGCACGAAAACTTTAAAGTGTATAGCTTTAGACACGTGAAAATGAAAAAAAAATGCATGTTAACAAGTATAATTTTCATAATGAGGAAAAATGTAAGTAAATTGTAATGTGAATGTAAGTAATAATGATAATAAATACAATGATAAGTGCGATAATAAAGAGAAATACCTGAAACATTGTGATACAAAAGTACATTTTCGTACTGAGAACTAAAAATGAACTTGATTTGTATTTGACCAAAATGTTTCTCACTTCTCCCTCTTCTTTTATTAAAAAATGCTACAAGATCCCAATGGGACACTCTACGTTTATTTTATTAAAACTGTCTAGTTGGGCTTAATACCATTTGCATTTTTAATTCCTCGGTCAGAGAGCGCCGCTACCATGTCAATAGACGTTGTGACACATAGTATCACACACACACACATACATGGGTATCACATAAGTGGATGTAAACGTTAAAATGTATTTTTTCTCAAAAACGTGTTCAATTTATTTCTTGAAATATATATGGTGTTACGTCATGTTCACATGTCACACTTCCATGAAATATCTACTTCATAGAATTTTACATTCATTACGTGTTTTATTAACCCTACCCTAGATCCTATCTGAGAAATTCAAGAAACGTTGAAAATAAAAAGATAAATCACAATGGTATCTCTTTCATTTACATTCAAGCGCTTCCGAACACTAAAAGGTAATAAGATCTGAAAGATGAAGATGGGTAAAGTAAGAAATAATCCTCTGCATTGATTTATAATTTTCCAGTAACGTTATTACATTAATTTTTATCCGATATTAAGATAATTACATTAATTTTGATGTGAAACTTTACACAAACTACAGTGTAAGAATTTAAGACTTTACATTAAGTAAATTACATTATGAAAAGTCTTACTGTTAAGTTTTACAAATTTCATTACAATGATTCATTTTCATTTTCTTATATAATAATAATAATAATAATAATAATAATAATAATAATAATAATAATAATAATAATAATAAACGTAGTTAGATTTCATCTATTAAAATAACTGTTTCTTAATCGGAGTAAATAGTAATTTTCTTTTTTTGGGGGAGGGCTACAAGCCACCTCTCATACCATCTAAAATAATTTACATTATCTTAGATATATCTTCGAAATTAATTTAATATATTTATTTTTGCCTCTCTCAAATATTTAAGAAAACGTCCCACAAAATTCAATATAAATTTGCGTCATTCAATTGAAATTTCTAATCCTAGAAATTATCCAAATTAGAAACATTTCTCTCGTGAAATGACCATTTCGTGATTTTCTCTGACTCAACGCCTTGTATATAAACAAGAAAATCACACAAACACTTACTGTAAAATCAAATTTATATCAATATCTCTATGTTTCGTACTTTCCGTTTACTATCTCATTTCAAAATTTACATCTCGGAATGTTTATTTGAAATGTAAGATATAACCTTGTCTCGTTAATTCGAATTGCCATTACTAGAACTTATTGACATCTCAAACTTCTTCATCTCACTATTCGTCTTTGCCAACTCAAACCTCACTATTTCGAAATAATAATAATTAACCCATAATTTGTCTTTTTCTTCTCCGATTTAAGATATCAAGGAAATTAATTTTAGGATTAGTTTGTTTCTATTTTTATCGTATTTTTTCTCTGTTAGTAATTCTTTATTACTCATAGAAACTTTAAAAAAGTCGGCTATATTTATTTGACCATTATTTTCAATAATTGCTCGTCATTAAGTTTTAGTCTATCATATTCGGAAGTTCCTTCTCAGGAGGCGCGTTCGGGAAGTTCCGGAGATGTCGCGACGAGACGATCGTCTCTGGGCGTGGGTGCGGGGACGGTTTTAGTCGTTATAACCCGGATTAGTCGCAGGGACCCGTAGAGGCCATCGCTTTGTCGCAGCGCGAGCGTAAAAGGGCTGTGATCATTCTGCCTTCCACTCATCGTCCGCACGTGTTCCAATCAGGTTTTTGCACGCTCGGAAGTAATGGCCAGCAAAAATTGACCGGTAATTGTGTGCGGTTTATGGACCGCATTTTATAAGTATATGGTCAGTCGGTGATAGAAGCCATTCAAGGACCGCAAGCCAACCCTTCTGGATTAATTCAAGTTGGAGACTTACAACAACCCAGGACTGCAGGATAATTCTGCTCTGATCGGTAGTTTTCCTTCGATTTCCCTATCAATATCAAAAGAATGCCGAAAAATACCCTAAGAAAAGGACAACGGACACTCTCATACAGGTCGATAGACGAGTCGGGTGCTTAGGCATGTCCTGTCAGTGCGGTGTTTCACTGGGTGAATTTCCTGAAGAGAGAGACACTCCAAGCAGACGTGTGTGTCGGCACCAGATCTCACGATCCAGCAGCAGCAGAATAATAATAATAATAATAATAATAATAATAATAATAATAATAATAATGAAGAAGAAGAAGAAGAAGAAGAAGAAGAAGAAGAAAGATAATCGTCACCTCCCGGTTATAACATTCAAAGCACATGCTGGATTTATAGCCGTAGCAATTGACGCGACGGAAACACCAATCAGTCAATCAATGAATGCAACGATCTTGATACAGCTGGGAGGCCCTTGTATCGTCTAGTGACTTCTACCTCTGGTTATGTGAATGATTTTCTTTCAAGCCAGTGTTTTGAAAATGAATGTACTGTGCAGACTTCTATGTTTCCAGGCTTTGGGAGCAGTCATTATGACATCAACATACATTACGTTAGTGTCACGCTATTACAAATGTCTCAGGAATGGCATGCCCACAATATGTTTAAAAGACGTTTATTATAAAATCAGGGTTTTCTAATTTCTATCTTGTACCATAGAATAATAACAAATCTTCACAAAAACGTATTGTATTTTAATTTCTTTTATCTCTCATTTCTAAGATATGAAGATTACACGAAAATATAGCAAACAACATAAACAATTGCTCTTCATGTTTGAATCAAACTCCAATGTAGCTAAAACCGTGCCTTCAATATCGAGGAATGACGTATATACGCTATTTATTGAATGCACCATATGCGACGGAAGTATACAAATAATATGCTTTCAAATTCGTTAAACGAAAGCAGACTGATTTTATTGTTACAGACCGATAGGTAATATTATATGTGATCGGTTTATTAAAATCGTCACGTTATATTAATTGTAATCGAAAGGAAGTAGTTGCTAATAAAACTACCTGTTGAATGAATTTCAAATTGAAACAAAATTACGCGTACATTGTACACGCAGAAGTACTGATAATATTTTCTCTAACGAATGTAACATTTTTTACTGATTTGGTGTCAGAATGTTTCCAATTGAGAAAGTAAGATGTGGTGATATCTGTGATCTCACAAGATAAAGACAATCATTAATTAATTATTATTGATTGATAATGATACTAAAAAGGAATGTTGGTGTGTGTAAGACGCTTATAGCACGTAAATAAAGATCAGATCATACAATAAAATTCTTTGTCTTTTCAATGTCCTTCATCCATTCCTGATATTTTATTATTTAATATTTCTTAACAATAAAATGTGAATATCTCAACTGATGAAGTTTCACGTAAACCAATGCAATATGTGTGGAAGAAGAGTAAAACGATTGTAAAAGTAATTCAAAACGTAGCACTGAGAAAAGAATAAACATTAATTACAACGTTAAATGGCGGATCATGACAGACCAAATCGAACTGCAAAGACGATGATTGATTGATTGATTAGTGATTATCGACGCGTCGACTACTTGAATCATTATTCCACCACGTGTAAGTACGAAGGTTGCAGTGATCTTATAGGAAGAGTGGAGACATTCGCTCCTCTTCGAAATCCATCTGACGTCATTTTTTGATACACTCTCAATCGCTCATGAGGTACAAACAGAGAATTACAGTGTCATAGTACCATGAACACATTTTATTTTATTTTCCGAATTATATTCGTGATTGTGTGAAACTCCATGATTTGGTGCATCTGTAAAATGAAAAAAAAAAGTAGATAAGTGGGTAAATCGTACCACCTGAAGATTCTCAGACAAAAGATCACCCCGCCATCCGCACTACCTCATCGGAAAGTTCCCCGAAAGTAATATCCGACGGCCGGTGTTGATTCACCGAGTCCCGCGTCCTAACAGATACGCGAACATAAATCCGGCGAATGCCCGTAATTAGAGATGGAACCTCCACAATTTCGCGGCGTAATTACGGAGGCGTCTGACAGGGCGGAGCGCGGATACGCGTTATCTCGCCTGAAGAGGGCGCCCCTCCACCCCCTCTCCGCCCCCTCCCCAAGCGGCGGCGGCGACTCTGCGATGAGCAAGCGGCAACCCGCGCCGGGGGTCGTATCTGCACCCGGGCACCCTCACCCTGCGCCTTCTTGTCGCCCGGCCCCGCCCGGCCCCGCCCGGCCCCGCCCGGCCCCGCCCGGCCCCGCCCGGCCCCGCCCGGCCCCGCCCGGCCCCGCCCGGCCGCGCCCGGCCCCCCTCTCGCCCCACTCTCGCCCCACTCTCGCCCCCCACTCGCCCCACTCCCTCGCCCCACTCTCGCCCTCCTCTGCCCCACTCTTCGCCCCACTCTCGCCCCACTCTCGCCCCACTTCGCCCACCTGCCCTTACTCCCGCCCCACTCTCGCCCCGCTTCGCTCGCCCCACTCTCGCCCTGCTCCCCGGCCACCACCCCGCCCCTCCTGCCCCATCCCGCCCTGCTCACTCTTACCCTTACCACCTCGCTTCATACCACCTTACCCTACTCGGACCTGTCTTCCACCCCGCACCGCCCCGCTCCTCTTTGCTCACCAGCGATCTCTTTGCCGTCTCCTCTCCCCTCGATTCCCCCCCCCACCCATCACGCCTGTACCCGGACCACTAAGCCCCCTTTCGCTACTTCCTTAACCGCCGTTCCATTTCTCACCGTCCCCTAATATGACATCTCTTCACTCATCTCGACCACTCTCACCTCATTCTTCATCCTCTTATTCGCCACCCAACCAGTCGCCATCCCTTCATCCACTCACTCTTACTCACTATTCTTCCTCGGGTGTTCCCTCACGCTTCATTTCCTAGTGCTGTATCACATCATCTCTCCTCCACTCAGCACACCTCTAACCGTCTACCCTAACCGCTTGCCCCCTTTTGTCAGTTCCTAAACCGCCATTCCAGTTCTCGCCTTTCCCTAATATGACTCTTCTCGACACTGTCTTTACTCTTCTTATTTACCATCCACTCTATCGCCATCCCCTCATCTCTTATACACCTCCTTGTCTTTTCCTACACACCTCATTTCCTTATCTTATATCACTTCATCCACCGGGAGAGATGCCGGAGGTCATCAACTGATGTCACTGCAGTGCTTCTGACCAGGAGGTCCTAGGTTAGAGTTCCGAAGGTGGGAAGATTTTCGAGATTAGCTACGTAGATAGATCGGTCGAGTTCTGTCGCCGTCTGGAGGAGAATTCTAGAGGTCAGCTGCTCTGATCGGTAGTTTTCCGTGGTTTCTACAATCAACACCAGGCGAATGCCGGAGCAATACCCTAACAAACGAACCACGAACCGCACGCAATCTTTCCTTCCTCTTCTTTGTTCTGTCCTCATCCCTTACTGCTCTCTTCTTTGTTCTGTGCTCACCCGCACTGGTCTCATCTCCGACATCTCTTGTACAAGTATTTTTCTCATCTGCTTTCCCCTCGTCCAATACTTTCTGCGACATCTCCTCATCCAGCCACCCTTCATTCACCATTCCATTACCCACAATCTCCTTTCCCACCATCATTTTATCCACCATCCCTTCTCCCACCATCTGCTCGCCCACAATCCCTTCACACGCTATCCCCTTCGCATGCTCCCTTCCGATCGCTTTTCCTTCTGCTCGCGAAAATGTCCCTCTTCACCCTCCCGTTGGACATCCCCCCACCCTCCTTGCGCACCACACCCCCGGGTGCTCGAGGGGCCACCGCCTTCACCGCCCCCCGCGCCACCCGCCTGGCCCTCCGTCGCCCGAGGTCGACAACCGATAAGGCGACCTCAGCTGCGGGGTTTATCAGGCGAACGCCGCCGGCGGCGCCCACATCGGCTGCGGGCGCTTGCGGAGGGAGTCGCGCAGATCAGGGGGTGCCAGGCCAGAGGGGTTCGTCTCGCAGAGCAAACTCCCAGACGTCGCGTCGACCGAAAAAATAGGGGGCAATGTCATAACGCCCCATTAAGCTTGGCCAAATATACATTCCACCATTAATGTGTAACGTATTGCAATTTTATATTGGAGGCTATGTATTGTAGTTTTTAAGGCTTACAGACCGACGAAACGGATGGATGATTGATTTAAATTTCTATTGACACTCGCTAAAAGATAGGTGAAGAGTAGACAGCTTTTTTGAAGCCAAATGTGATTTTAATATCAGGTCAACCTACTTACAAGTCAGAAAGTAAATATTTATGTATTTTTACAAAGAAGTATTTTCAAATATATTGATTATTTGAATAATAAATAACAGGAGCTATATAATGTGTATTTTCGCAAGTTGTAGCTGTTATCTGATGGTGAATTTTGCTGTTTTAAATATACCGGGTGTATGTATTGATTGATTACATACAGCCTTCCTCAGGTGCGCACAGAGAAAACAAGAAGCCCGAGACAGTACATCCTCGGCGGTCCCTTGTTTCAAAGAGTTTCGTCTCCTCCTGAACATAAACAGAATTCATTTCTCCAAGTAACAGAAAGAACTTACAGTGGTTGATTTGGAGTAGAAAAAAAATACATTTTTCATTTGTTTTGTATGAAACAAATCATGTCTCTGTTAAGCTGAAGCTTATGGCACGTTGCTCCAGGTACTTTACGCTCTTCCATTACATCCCATGCTTTAATTACAATTCATTATGTTATATTCATTAGCCTGCATCGTGAGTTGCAATATATTCGTCCAACTAAGTCAGTTTTATTAGAAGAAACTGTAGTCATCCGGGAAATACCAATAATTGATATAGTTCCTGTACTTCGATTTATAATGGCATGTGACGTTTAATCAACTGTTACGGTATCATCCAGTCGAGAGCTTGAACATCACCATAGTGGCAACACTGTAGTGAAAAGCTCCTGATTGGATGACACCGCAACGGAAGACTTACGTAAAGTGTCCCTACAAATAAATAGTAGTGCAAAAACGGTTGCACTTTCCAACCTAGGTGCGTTTTTAATATTACGAATAACATAGGATCTCAGTGTCTGTTGGCACATAGGCGGCCAAAATTAATTAAAATGTGGCCCCGTACTTGAAATTCAATCATTTATAACAATTCCTTAGCGCTTATTAACAGCAAAGAGTATACAGTTTAAACGTTCAGCGTTGGACTTACAATATTTTTTCTGTTAAAACCACGGGCGGGCTTCAAGAGAGGAAGACATTTCTTTCATATGAAACTCTTTGGAAGGACAAACTGCTTTGGGATGTTTGAATTGCTTTCCGAGACAATCGCGAGATTGCGCAGCTACTGAGAACGAGCGAGAGGAGACAGCATTTCGTATTGATAACAATTTTTGAGATTCAGATGCATTTCCAAATAAGACGTGAAGTCAATTGTTTGAGAACCTTCCGCCGAGCGGTTTCACGAAGGATCGCCTCGCCAGTAAAAAGGCTAAGTAATTCACATCTTGGCTGCATTGAATAATCAGATTTTTGACAGTTCTTAGCAGCTGTGCAGACCTTACAGCTGTGCAGACTCCATTAACAGATTTTTTGGCGCGGACCCTTGCCTGTCATTGTAATATTCCCGAATTCCGACAGAAAACGATTTTTTTTCTCTTAGACGAGATAACACTGACAACTTCTTTAATATTCAATAATTCGTACGCTGAGGTTAACTAATAGTTCTTAAAAATTTCACCGGGAGCGGTAGCTCAGTGCATCAATTGATGTCACTGCAGTGCCTCTGACCGGGAGGTGCTAGGTTCGAGTCCTGACGGCGGCAGGATTTTCGACACTGGCTTTTCAGCTAGGTAGAATTCAGTCGCTGTCTGGGGGAATAGCCTGCTCTGATTGGTAGTTTTCTGTGGTTTCTCCAATCAACACGAAACGAATGCCGGAGAAGTACCCTACCAAACGGGCCGCGGACCGCGTGCGATCTTTCCTTCCTCTTCCTTCCTTGTCCTATCCTCTTCCTTTGCACACAAACACACACACACACACACACACACACACACACACTAACTTGCAGTACACTACCACATATTCCGGGAGGCCGGTTGGGAGCGTAGAGCTTGTCCCGGTTGGGGCAGTGCCCCGTTGCTGGGAGAGTCCTTGTTAGGGGGAAACCCCACTAGCCAACGGTAGGTCGGCGCCGGATCTCTCCATCCAGCGGGGAAGGTCACCGCCATCTCCCTAGAAAAAAAACATGCAGTACACTAATGGGACTAATGACCAAAGCAGTTGACGTGCCCGGAAACACGAAAAAATCAACCAATCAATCAATCTTAAAAGTTTCCTTTGTGGCAAGGGAGAAAAGGCGGTAGGAGGCTTTGTTGTCAGCCCGAATCATCGTCTGTGCTCACCCAAAACCCTGATGATCTCCCCAAAACAAGCTATTTTGCGGCCTCAACAGTGTCAAATGTCATTTATATCTGTTTCATTTCCCACACGAATACATTTGATACAGTGGCGTATCTCATTCCCACTTTCACTTACATACTTCATGAATTCGATTTACATTTCGACTTTTTACGCGAAAAGGTGGCATCCGAAATTGCCTTTGCAACTACGGTACCCGCCTACAAATATACTCATGTAATTTCATGTATTGACGGTACAGCATTCACATAATTTACAACTTTTCACATTTTTTATATAGGAATATGCCTGTGTATTTTCTTTTAAAATGCTTAGTATTGGCTGTAAATGACTCATATAACACTAACGATTCGCGTTTTGAGCTGCATTCTGTCGTGACTAACACATTGCTGTGTACCAACATGGAGCATCGCTCTCTTTATCACTATCTCGTTCCCCTTTCCCTTCCTATCTCAGTTGACACTTGTATGGATGCTTGTCATCCATCGCTATGGTCGGGGTTTCAGTCACGTCTGCATGAGGGGCCTTTGGTCAACAACGCTCATTTTCGTACGGTCAACGCCAATTTTTTTCTCCCACTCCATGATTCCTTCATTATTCCTTTCAATTTTGCCCAATGTTATTTTATTTTCTTTATTAACATTTCATCACTTAACGTTCAAAGACAGAAAATGAGCGTTATCATCTTCCAAGAGTAAGAAGGGTTTCTCGTTAATATTCGTCAGTATCGAAGTGCTCATCTTTAAGATTCGTCGAATGAGTGAGCTATTGCTTTGCGTGTAGGTACATCGTAGCGTCAATATACACACCTGCTGCGGTTAATTAATATCTAACGCCATGGCACATAATGCTATATTACTCTCCGTTCTTTTTCTTTCTTTACATCAACATATATTTGAATTTTTGGCACGCACTCTTCCTACGTCCCTCCTCCTAAAAATCGCATGCCTTTTATTTGCTTATGAGTTTCATGTTACTATTTTTTTTCCTTATAAATTTCAATTCTTCAATTATACATATACGATTAATTCCAATTTTCTATTAGATCATTTTTAGAACTTTTTATACTTCGACCCTTTGAGTACTGCTCTTCGTAGCGTTACTATCACTAAACCTAACAACATCTATCACCCAAACAGTTACGATTACCTCCTTCCACCATAACCACGGTCTCGCCATCACTACCGCCGCCGCCATCACAACCATCAATGTCCCCGACTATCACCCTCACTATTCCCCCAATTCATTTTCATAACCATAAATTCTCTCACAATTACTACGACCTCTCCCTATCCGATACTCCCGCCCGTAAAATCATATCGATTTCTTCATCCTATCTTCATTCCCTCTGCTCGGTTGGAGCACTTTCTGCGTTCGCCGTCCCCATCAATGCTCTATATTCACCCGAATTTCAATCTCCGCTTTTGCGTGTGCCTCTACCTTCCGCAGACAACACAATCGCTGCCATCCGCGCTGCCTCTACGCCGCTACTCAAGCTGCGGTCGTCAAAGCCCCAGTCGCTTTCTGTTGCTGTGGGCTTTTCATTTGCGCTCTGGCTTCCAGCTACCTCCCTTCTCTTACCCTTGAAAGTGCCTCTTCCGGCTTCTTTTCAGTAATTGACCATTGTTCTAGCCACAATAGACAAAAGATAATTTTAGTTTGCATTATTAGGGATACATAAGTGCCAACAATGATTAATCAACCTGATGTTTATGTGTGAAATAATCTTATTTAAATGTGTTATCTAAGGTGTGAATTTTAATCATATGGTGTAAATTCATGGAATATTTAATGAATGATTTTTCGTTTCGTGGTTTGAAAATAATATCGGTGGGGAAAGCAATGTAATGGAAGTACATTTCGAAAAATTATTTTAAACGTATTCCATTTTGTTACTATTACCGTGTGGGTCATTATTGTAACCAAATCTAGAACTCCAAAGTGGACTCCAGTCCTGAAACCAATACGGAAATAATAATACTTCCAGCAATATTTTTGACTTCTGTGACCTCAAGAAAAAACCTAGTTTATCATCACCTACCCTATCATCACTCTCCCCAAACAGAACTACAACTAGCACTACCTTTATTTACAACTACCCATATACATAACCGCCTTAGCAAGTTTTTTCATCTTATTCCACATCATTCACAATTACCAAAACCAGCATTATCGTCATTCTCACGATAAGAATCTTCGTTACTGTTGAGAGATACCTGGTTGGGGAAAACCCCGTTAGTAGACGGTAGGTCGGCGTCAGAACTCGCCATCCAGTGGGGGAAGATCAGCACCACCTCCCAATGACAAACAAATGCACTACACTTACGGGACTAATGGCCTCCGTAATTGACGCACGGAATCACTAACAATCAATCAATCCACTCCAACCCAACCGCTGAGTTTGCTTTCTCTCCTCTTCCCTCTTTCCCTTCCCCTTTAACCCATCTCCTCCTGATATTTTTTCCTCCTATTTCTCCTCCCCCTCTTCTCCCTCCTCCCCCTCCCGATCTTGCGCGAACCCGGTGCCGGCGGCGCCTCCGCTTTCACCACCTGCGCGCTATCGTCCCGGAGCGGAAATAGCCCCGAGCAGGAGGGCGCGCCTAGATAAAATTATTACGCGTTTTATCGCAGCCCCACCGCCACTGCGTCGTCGCTTTGCGCGGCAGCCTCGCGCGGGCCCTATTTAGCGCGCGTATCTGATGCAGCGCAGCGGGCGGCCACAAGGCACACCTCCGTGGGAGCCACGATGGCTTAGTGGGAGGCACGCCAGCTTCATGGGCGCCTACGCGCACAACAGATGCGATTGCTGAGCGGCAACATCGTTGCGTCTGCGGTATCTTTCACTGGGAGGTTCTAGGGACTGGGGCGGATTTTTGGCTCTTGCTACATGATATGAAGCAAGATATTGTAACTTCATTGATTGATTGATTATTTCGTGTTTCCGGGCGACTCAACTGCTTTGGTCATTAGCAACTCTACTGCATGTTATTTCTCGGGAGATGGCGGTGATCTTCCCCGTTGGGAGGCGAGATCCGGCGCCGACCTACTGTCGGCTAGTGGGGTTTCCCCCTCACCAGGACTCTCCCACCAGCGGGGCACCGCCCCAGCCGGGACAAGCTCAAAGCTCCCGTTCGGTCTCCGGAATATGTGGTAATGTAGTGCATGTTAGTGTAATTGTGTGTGTGTAAGGGGTGAGGATAGGACAAGGAAGAGGAAGGAGAGATCACGTGTGGTCCGTGGCCCGTTTGGTAGGGTACTGCTCCAGCATTCGCATGGTGTTGATCGGAGAAACCACGGAAACCTACCGATCAGAGCAGCCCGTCGCAAGAATTCTCTAGAATTCTCTAGGCCGCTAGAATTCTAGTGCCACCGTGAGGACTCGAACCTAGGACCTCCCGGTCAGAGGCGCTGCAGTGGCATCAGTTGATGCACTGAGCTACCGCTCCCGGTGATATTGTTACTGTATGTAGAAAGTAGTATTACAATATGTCCACGATTACATTCGACCAGATATTATTTGGTCAAATTGAAACATTTTCTGGGGAACATTCTAGCAGATCGTGTGTCTGATTGTTAGTTTTCCGTGGTTTCTCCGACCAATACTTTGCGATTGCAAGCGATATTAAAACAATCGAGCCACGGATCGCGCGTTATCTTTCCTTCAGCAGTCTTTCCCCTCCTCCTCCATTATTTACACACACATTAATATGCATTGCTTTACGACGCATATGAGGAGACCTAAGCTCTTAAGACCCCAGTCGGGAGCTTAGAGTTCTTTCTGACTGGAGCGGTACCTCTCTGGAGGGATATACCTAAAGGGGGCAAGGCATTGTGTTTTTGGGCTTTGGAGACGTTTCAGTGAGGGAACCATAGCGCTCCTGTGACTCAATAAGCCTAATGTCCTACTAATGGACTACACTGGCTAATATCCTTTGTAGTTGAAGCGCCTGGTATCAACAAATCTCCTTTCTAGGTGACGTCAACCTGAGAAATGAGGGCGGAATTTTGAGGCCAGAAAATCTACGTAGCGCCATGCTGAGTCGCAACGACACGTTAAAGATCACTTAAATATTTCTTGTATATTGTCGGCAAGATGAATGCCGAGATGAACGAGCAACGCGGCGCGTTGCCGCGTGGGGTGCGAGCGCACCGCAAAACCCGTTGCGAAGTGCAAGGTCGCCTTCCCGGAAGAGGGCTGGAGCGTCGCGCGTGGCGAGGGCGGCCTCTCAGCGAAGGCGCAGGCGGCTGCGGCAGCGGCTCCACGACGCCATGTTTTTCACCTCCGCGCGGAAATACTCTCCATGTGGGCGGCGGGGCGGGGCGCCGGCGTGGGAGGTGGGGGCGACAGGCGACGGACGCGATGGGGAAGGAGGGGGCCTCGAATCCGATTTGCGTCTACGTTCTCGTGATCGCTTTCCTTACACTCACATATGTTTTGAATCAGGTTGCTTTGGATGAAAAGTCATGTAGAGTTTTTATGCAAATTATGAAAACTTTATTTATTATATGTTGTCAGAATTTTATGTATATTGTAATATTTGCCCTTTCTAATGTACTTGTGAATATTTGTGAATTTGGTCGGGAAATTATTATTATTATTATTATTATTATTATTATTATTATTATTATTATTATTATTATTATTATTATTATTATTATTATTCTGTACTTTTCTCAGTAAGCATTGAGAACCATTCATCTATTCATACGACTTAGGCTCTAGCAAATGCAACTGGTAATGACAGATCTGGGGAAAGACGGAGAAGAAATTCATCTTTGTCCGTCGTTCAATTTAAGAATTTTCGCACAATATGGCAAGTCTGTAGGATTAAAGCTTTTTGGATGGTTATGCAGATTCCTTTTGATAATCCTATTTTTGTAAGACCTGAAGCAAATCGGTCTGTCACCACTCCTGTGGCTGAGATGATTATTGGCACTATTTCAACCTTACTCAGTTGCCAAACATGTTGGATTTCTGCTGCTAAATTCTGGTATTTTGAAATCTTCTCCGATTCTTATTCAGATTTTTGTCAGTGGACAGCCCACATCTATGATTGTTGCATACTTTTGAATTTTATTGATCACTACTATGTCCGGGCGATTATAATCCACAGTTTTATCAGTGACAATAGGCCTATCCCAGTAGAGTACTATTTCACTATTTTCTATAACCGGTGAAGGTGAGTATTTGTAAAATGGTCGAGGGTTCTCAATTAGTCTATAATTTGATGCCAATTGTCTATGGATTATTTTGGCTACTTGATTGTGCCTCCCAAGATATGCAGTGTTGGCAAGAACTGGGCAACCTGCAATCACATGGTCGATGGTCTCATTTGGTTGATTACACATTCTACAGACGTCTTTTATACTGCTCTTCAGTATGTGTTTATCATAATTGCGTGTTTTTATTACCCCATCTTGAATTGCTATTATAAATCCTTCAGTTTCAGGAAATAAATATCCCATTTTCAACCACAGGAGAGAAGAGACTTTATCAACTGATGGGTTATTTAAGAGATTAGGATATTTTCCATGAAGGGTCTTGTTCTTCCAATCTGTCTGCATGTTACATATCTGGGAAACAATTTCAGTGTTGGTTTTAGTCTTCTGGAGATTTAGAGCTGAATAGTTTGCATCTACAGCAACTATATTCTTCAGTAACACACTATCCGAGGCGTGAAAGTACATTCGCATTTTCTTTTCTTGTGACTTATTATTATTATTATTATTATTATTATTATTATTATTATTATTATTATTATTATGACATAAACCCTCAAATGCAAGAGAATGTAACCAAGTACAACAAGTTGAATGGCTATATGAAGAGGCATTTTAAAAATAATATGTTGAATAGCGCGCTAATAAGATTTCACAATGTTATATCTCAACCCATATTCTGCTTCACAAGTCAAACGTGGACACTGAGGAAAAATGACAATAGATTAGACATTGAGGGACAGGATTCTAAACGAAGAAATAAGGTCAAGGTTACATATTGATAGTGAAGTTAATGAAATAAAAAAATACCAACAGAAATGATTCCAGTATGTAAACAGGATGGAGCCAAATAGACTACCAAAGTTAGCTCTGTAATATAAATCTAAGGGATACAGAGATGAAGGTAGACCTAGAATGAGATGATCAGAGCAGTTCTGAATCTCCCAACCCTTGTCAACGAAGATTATTATTATTATTATTATTATTATTATTATTATTATTATTATTATTATTATTATTATTATTATTATTATATTATTATTATTAGTAGTAGTAGTAGTAGTAGTTTTAGGTTAGATTGCAGTAGACGTTGATAGATTAATTTTTTCGGGTTTTCGGGTACGTCAACTGCTACAATCATGAATCCCGTATGTGGAGTGCAAGTTTTTCGCTGGCGGTGGCTGCGTTTCCCCCCGCTGCAGCATTCAGCGCGCCGAATGGAGATATCCGGCACCGACCTACCCGAGCGCTTGCAGGCTTTTTCTCATCCTGGAGTCTGCCCCAGTCGGGACACACTCTAAGCTCCTGTCTTGTCTCCCGACATGTGTAGTAGTGTGGAGCATGTAAGTGTATGTTTAGGGGTGAGAAGGGGTGAGAATAGGATAAGGAAGATTAAGGAAATATCGCGCACGGGCCATGGCCCGTTTCTTAGGGTACTGCTCTGTCAGTGACTTTGTGTTGATCAGAAAAGTACGGATCAGAGCAGCCAGCCATCAGAATTGTCCTCCTGACAGCAGGGGAATTTGACCTAGCTTTCTGGCCTGTGTCGAAACGCAAGGTTCTCCCGGCCTTGCATTGCCCTGAGCCCTCAGCCGGTAGTAGTGTTAGAGGCTGATGAAGTGTTTACTTTTCTTGGCAATTTCTTCTAGTAATGAAAGTGTGAGCAAAACTGCTCTAAAATGATTTACATTTTCTAGGTTCGTTGATTGGTTGCTTAATGATTCCGGGCGCGTCAACAGCTTAGGTCATTAGTCCCGTAAGTGTAGTGCATGTTTTTCATCGGTATATGGCGGTGTTTTCCCCCGTTGGATGGCGAGATCCGGCGCCGACCTACCGTCGGCTAGTGGGGTTTCCCCCTAACCAGGACTCTCCCACCAGCGGGGCACCGCCCCAGCCGGGACAAGCTCTAAGCTCCCGACCGGTCTTCCGGAATATGTGGTAGAGTAGTGCATGTTAGTGTAAGTGTGTGTGTGTAATGGGAGAGGTTAGGACAAGGAAGAGGAAGAACAGATCGCGCACGGTCCGTGGCCCGTTTGTTACGGTTCTGTTCTGGCATTTACATTCTCCTGTTCATGAACATCTGGATGTCTATTATCGTTTACAGCGTGTCAATCTGAGTTTCTTTCGGAAAACACAAAAGGGAATTCTTTGTTGATATGATTTACTATTTCCTTTCATCAACAAACTATAAAGATGAAGACTACTGAAACTAAAATGTTGATTACGTTGTCTGTTTTTGAAAATTGCCAACTAGAGCAAATTAATGAACCGTTGACATGTTTTTCCGATGTTGCGTGCGAGCGCTCTCGACGTGGATGGCGTCGGGGGAGGGGAATATGGCGGCGGCGGACAGCGCGCCAGAGAAAGTGATTAACTGGTCGAGTGGCGCACGCATCGATTTCTCTTCTTTACTCTCGTCTTCGATCGGACTCGTCTGTAAGTTTCTGTGCGTCTCTCTTTGCGTGTGGGCAGTAGTAATCTTAATTTTTATCATATGATACTCTTGTTATTCGGAAAGTAAAAATAAAAATAAATGTTTGAAGAAAGAGTTTGAAATTTATTCCTTTAACAACATAAAGATAGAAATTGTAATAAGAGAATAATTACATTCTCTATATTGCCATCTGTAGCGAATATCGGTGGCCTCCTTTATGATAACGGGCCAAGGAAAGAGGACGTGACGAGCGACGCACAAATCAGACTTTTAAGTTATTCTAGTTCCACGAAAACAATAAAATAATCGTTGTGAGATCTGGTTTTCAGGACGAAAATTTTAAAATTTCATAAATATTTCGATGAAATAGGTAGGCTCATTCCCTCCTCCTAGGTATTCAGTCTTTAATCGTGACTATGAGCGTCATGTAGTATGTTAAGAAAATTCTATATGCAACAAGATATACGAAGCTCTACATGACTTTCTAGCAAATGGAAAAGCAATTATGTGTACGATAAAAGCACTTGACTTGTCCATAGTTAAGAAAATTTTGAATTTTTCTTAAAAGTCTTGCGTTATTTAGGATTTATTTATTTATTTTATTTTACGTCAAAAAAAACAGTTAAAACTGCGTATGACGTGCTATGAGGAGAAGTGAATTGTGTGCACATTTTCAAAATTCTGTGATCCCTACTTTAAGTCATATACTACTTGAATTTTGAATGAATTAAGGAGAAAAAAACTCCCATGTAATAAAAATCTATTTTCAAGGACAAATAAGCAATAAATTTTGGTCTCTTATCCATGTTGTACCTGGGAAGAATACTTCCTGCCGTGACAACATGAAAACGATAATTTTAATTACTATATTTCCCACTGAATTCTAGAAGAAGACGTGCACAGATAATGAAGTTACATTAATGTCCAGAAGCAAAACAAGGGGCCATCTCAGCATTTGCCCAATGGATCAGGGAAACTGGACGAAAAACCTGATCGAGATGGGGGCCATTGACACAGAAGCTGCGATACAATACATTTTTAACATCAACTCTCCAATAACTGATACGCGGCGCGGTACCAGTTCCCGGGGGGGGGGATGATTCAGGCTTGTAGTCCCAGAGCGCGAAGCGCCACGTACCGTTCTGTTTTTTTAATAGACATCCTCTATAAAGTGAATTACACGCACTTGCTGGGAAATTGCTACTTGTAGCGAGAATTGAAGAGCCTCTTGGCAACGCCACTTTCTTCCGGCTCTGCGTGGAAGCTCTCTTGACGTCACCGGCTCGGGGATGGGGGAGAACGACGGGGACGAAAAGAAGGGGAGGAACTGGACAAACGTCGCACGCGTTGGTCTGGTGCCAAGAGAAGCTGTTGAAAAGGTTTATTGATTCTATGTGAACGATAGTGTTTTGAGGTCTTATTTAAAAAAAAATATTTTTATCGCATATCAATGCTACTGTATATCAGTAAGGTGATTGGGATGTTTTCGTAGACTTGGATTTGATATTTTCAACCATTGAGTTGTATAAAGACAATATATAAACATCTTCCGTTTATCAGAACAAGAAAATCCTCCATTAGTTCACGAATGAACATTATTCTAACAGAATTGCGACGTAAATACCCAACTTCAGAATTTCTATTTACTGTAGTGTTGTGAAGAGGCGCTTGGCGAAACGATTTTTCGCGTCGCTACGTTCGTTTGGTTGCTGGCGACGCGAGCAGCGGGGTTGGCAAGATGGCGGCGATGGAGGCGAAAAGCAGAAAGCAAAGTGGACGCCCCACGCAAACATAGCATCGACGGAGTCTGGTCTTGATCCTTGTTTGCCTTTAAGGCTTCCAAACGCTCTTTGAGATTGCCTTTTGCTTGCGTAGGGTCACTAATGTACTGCTGTTCTGAAGCTTTACGTAGAGAAGCTGTCTCCCTTGGTGCAAATAAATATTTAATGTAAAAATAGAGATTCTATATGGACTGTCCTTTAGCATGGACGTGGTCACGTCGGTTTAAGTGCGGATATGTGTTATTGGAAACTTCCAAGCTGTGGGGTAAGGGAAGCTGTTTTGAATTTCTTCTCGATTTCAAGACGATACTAGATTCGGTGAAAAGGTTTCAGTCTATGTCAATATACAACTCTCGTATCAATAATGTTTAAACTGCAAAAATTATATATCCACTTAGTTAGTTACATCTCTTCACAATATGTAATGTTTCCTTTCCATTACAGATTTTAATACCATTTGCCGTACTTATGTTCTATTTACAATAAGTAAGTAATTTTTTGTTTACTATGTATAAATTGCATAATAATAATATAATAATAGCATAATAATAATAATAATAATAATAATAATAGTAATAATAATACCTAATAATAATCTACACTTGTTCAATGGACAGAAGGTTCAGTCAAGACTGATGTAATTACACCACAAATTACGTCCTCTTGTTTGTAAACCGCATTTTTAGATGGTTCATTTTTACCCAACTTGACATTGCAGAGAAAGGAGAAGCGACTGCAGATTAAGTGAAGGCCAGGACTAAAAAGAAATGGAGAATTTGCTTTTTATTCTTTTCTTTTTCAGGAAGGCTCGTGAAAATGTGACTGCGATGGTATCTTATTCACATGTGAAGTGTAAATAGAGTCATTTTCAGACGATCCGCACGGAATTGCAGTCCTTTTCGACGTAAACAAATATTTCATCAGAAAGGCACGGTTCTATAAAAAAACCTTCTGATGGCGTTCTCAGTTGTGTTAAGAGAAGCTGGATGTATGAACAGAAAACTACGATCAACTGTACGTTGAGGAGAGCAACTTTAGATATTTCTCTAGAATGAGCAAGCTGTAATCAACTTATACCTTTAGAATCATTTGTCTGTCAACATACTTAAAGTATCGAGTATAAACAAAATTTGTACCTTTGAGAATGTGCTTTTATTTGCGAAAAATATATTTTAGTAAGATTATTAGTTCTGATTATCTATTAATTTAGTGTTCTTATACATTTTTGTGGAACAATGAAGTTATTTTTTATTTTAGTGCTGCGGTATTTTCCTTAGTGCTTTAGAAGCTACAAATTGCGATTCCACAATAAGTGTTAAAAGAATCAATACAACAGCATTACGAGTGTGGTATGATGGGTGAACAAAGTCTTAGTGTATAATTGTTCAACGACAACGTTTCGCTTGTTTAACGCATGAAAACGCCAAGAACGCAGCCAAAGAAAACTAGACGTGGTTGGAGTGGCGTTGAGATGCCTGGATTCGACGACAAAGCAGCGAGGCCATTGGCGGAGAAAGAGACGGTGCTTTGTCCCGGGGCGCTGTATCCTTTGCAGGCAGCCCTTCCCCTCCCAGCCCTCGCCCTTGAGCTCGCGCGCGCGGGGTTGATATTGCGCCCTGAGCCGCGTGCGCGTTCTAAGGGCCCGATGTTCTCCCCTTGCCACCCTCCGCACCTTTCCGTCACTTCCTGGCGCTCCCTTCGACCTGCGTCCTCCATCTGCAACCTCCTGTTCGTTTCTGAAGATTTCTTCCATTTGCTTGCACCGCTCCGGCCGCTTGATCAACGTTGTCAACAATGATATTAGCTAATGCTTCGATGCAGCACCACTGCTTCCGCTGTTCCTGAGGCTATTGCTGTTTAGCCTCCCTTCGCGTCCGTTCTTTTCCTTTGCTGTCGCCTTTCTTGTCTGTTATCGCGTGGCATTTTCTCTCCCTTCTCCACCTCCTCCTCTTCCTCTCGTACCACCGTCTTCTTTACTTCCATTGCCTCTTCTATCTACTTCACCGCCATCTTCTCCTCCTCTTCCATCTCCTTTATATATTTTTTCCTCATTCATCCTTTCCTTCACCTACTCTTCCTCCTTCTTCTCTTCCACCTCCTCTTTTACCAACTTATCGTTCCCCTTCCTCTCCATCACCTTCTCCAACACATTCTCCTACTTTTCCTCCTTATCCTCCCTCTCCTTCTCCTTCTCCTTCTCCTTCTCTCTCACTGCCGGCACCTGTTCCCTACAGTGCTCTATTCCTCCTCCTCTATTCCTCTGCTTACGTTTAGTATACCGCGCTGTGCTCTCCATTGCCATCTTTTCGTCATCCATCCTTTCCTCCCCTTCTTCCTCCTCCTTCTCCTCCACCTCGTTCCTATTTACCAACTTATCCTTCCCCTTCCTTTCCTTCACCAGCACATTCTCCTTCTTTTCCTCACCCTCCTTCCCCACCACTTCTCCTCCTCCCTCACTGCCGGCACCTGCTCCCCTACAGCGGCCTACTCCTCCTCCGCAGCCGCCGCTTATGTTTAGCATATCGCGCTCCGGCATTCGCTGTTGGGGGGGGGGGGGGGGCGCGATTCCTTCGCGCGACGCCGCGCTCTCTGCGCCGCCGGCGGCGCTCAGCTGACGCCCGCGCCGCGCAGCTCCTTCCATCGCACGGCTTCTCTGCGGGGGCAGGGGGCGGGGCGCTGCACGATAACTGCATCTGGGCCGCTCTGGGAAGGCGATACACAGCCATTCCGCACCTGCTTCGTCGGCGCTTCTACAACTTTGTTTAGTCACCACCTCTGGAATCAACAGAGCTTATAATTAACTTAAGCTGCATGTGTTTACGACTTATTTGGTTTGAAGAATAAAATAATTGTTTGGGAGAAGACAAATAATTTTTTGCATTACCCCACGTAAACAATTTTTTCGTTACATATAATCGTTCATTAAATGATATCTTATGGCACAGATTATGACGTATTTGCCATTTATGGTAGGAATAATTGCGGCATGACACATTCATGAAATCGCAGTGAGAAAAAGGTGGAGGGTTGCAGTATATAGAGCAGATGACCACCGTTTTATCGCACATATGTCAAATATCCGTGACGTCCAGATAAAATTGTTTAAAATATTATAATGCTGTTATACAAAAAAATACATAATCACCTCGTTTATAATGTCGCTTTATTGCACTCGTATAAATTTGAAAACTTGCTCGTAACGCCATTCATTTTCGTAATGCATACTGATATAATATTCCTTAACATTATAAACCAGTTGCATTACTATTGAACCATTGTAAAGCTAACGGCTTTGTAAGAATACATTATATGCATAAAACTGAATTGTCACAAGATAGCCTAGTTTAATGTTCGTTTCAATAAACAGGTGTAAGTGTTTTAAAACATTAAAATCCTCATCAACGTACGTAAGTGGCACTAAAACATACAGCGCTATTTGATACCGACTCTCACGTCTCACTATTTTCAACACGATTTCCTCGATTTCACCCCCCTCGCACGTGGCGATGCCCAACCACCCCAAACACAATCTCTGAAAGGCGAAGTTTTCTTTCGTGTGTGTCACCTCGCTCGGTCGCTTCAGCGGAGCGCGCAGGAAATAAGAGGGGGCGGGGCGGGGCGGGGCGGCAGTGAGGGCGTGGCAGCGCGGGGCGTGACGTGCGCCTGACAGCGCTGGGGCCGCCGTCCCGCACCGTCCCGTCGCGTCGCGTCGCCTCGGGCGCCGCGGATGGATGTGGGCGGCGCGCGCCAAGTTCCCGCACAATGCCCGGCTGCGGAGCGAGGCAGGTGCACCTCGGGGGATGATTGGGGGTGAGTGGGGGTGGTGATGTGAGGCGCTGGGCGGGGCACACGGGGGAAAGTACGAGATAGGGAAGAGTGCGGGGAGGCGTGGACTGCGCGAGAACGAGGTACAGGTACGTGGGTGCGGAGCGAATGAGGGTGAGAACGAACGCGATTTGAGGTGAGGTGAGGGTGTGAGGTGAGGAAGAGAGGTGCATTGAATGTGCGAGATTTAGGATGGGGGGATGCGCTGGGGGTTGGGGTGAGGCGGAGCACGTGCTGAGGACGGGTGTTCGGGGGGGGGGGCGAAGCGGGGCATGTGGGGCAGGGTCATAACGAAGGGACGTAGTGTGGGGACGTGAGACGAGGTCATGGGACGATGTCTTGGGTGGGGTCGTTGGGTACCTAGGACAGGAACGGGAGGGGCCGAGGTTATGAGATGGGATTATGGGGACGATTGAGGGGCACGGTCGTGGGGTGGAGCGAGCAGGGTGGACTGGCGGGGACGTGGGTCGGAGACGTGGGCCGGGGACGTGGGTCAGGGACGTGGGTCAGGAACGTGGGTCGGGGACGGGGTTGGAGACGGGTTGGTGACATGGGCCGGGACCGTGGGTCGGGGACGTGGGTCGGAGACGTGGGTCGGAGACGTGGGTCGGAGACGTGGGTCAGGGACGTGCGATGGAGACGTGGGTCCGGGACACGGGGCAAGCGCGCGGGACGGCGACTGACACGAGTTCATGGGAGGAGGTCGTTTGCGAGGTCGTGTGGCGAGGAGGTGCGATGAGTGGGGCGGGGGCATTCGACGAGGTCATGGGGAATTGACGTGGGACGGCGCGCAGGGCACGGTGCTTGGCGGAGCGCGATGCGCGGGGCGCGGAGCGAGTGCAGGGCGTGGGGCGGGCACCGAGAGCGAGCTTGTTGGCGCGCAGGTGCGCGGGAGAGAAATGAAAGTTGTCGCGAGTGCGTGGGCGGGGCGATGTGCCGGGCGGGTGCGAGGCCAGGGCCTCGCCTCGCGCAGCCTTTTAATGTGTCAGGGAAGTAATACGTGCGGAGCACTTGTCTTTTCCGCGTCTGCCTTTTTCGATGGCTTTCCAGGAGCCAGTCTAATGTGTGCACAACGTCTGCTGGAGAACGGGATTCAAAGATTAGATAAACAACTTCAATTCTTCTTTATTCTCTGCCACTTTTCTCTCTCTCTCGTAATCATTTGTGACGGTAATTCGTTTAACTAGGACACCTTTAAGAGACTTGTGCAAAGATTAATTTGTGAGCCTCTTTTTGTCAAGTTTTTGTCGATTGTGTTGATTACGAATATACTATGAGTATGATATGAGACAATATTCTATGAGTTTGCAATCATTTTGAGTAATCGATGTGGGTTATGACAAGAAACAAAGACGAATAGGAGTAGAGAACAAAAAGGAACAAGAGAAAAAAGAGGGCTAGGAAAGAGACGTGAGAGGGGATGGAAAAGACGCGAAAGGAAAAATACAGGTTGAGGTTAAATCTTTAACCCCGGTGAATAAGCTGATAAGTTAAAAATAATAATTTTACAAGAAAGCAGAAAACTACTTTTAACTGAAGTAAATCACACATTAACGAAACTGTTTGTGTGCAGATTTTATTTGAATAGCATCAATTCCTGATTTACAGCACTCGTTTAAAGTAATTTTTTTGATCTCCTGTAAAATAATGTTCTTTTGACTTATTAGCTTATTCACCGGGATCAAAGATAAAAGGGAATATTTATATCCAAACAAAACCTACACAAAAATAGTTTTGTTTGAATGTCACCTTTGTTCCATCATCATTAATCCCTGATTTAATTCATTCAAACGTTTTTTCCCTCTCCTGTAAAATTAAGTGTTCATGACTTATCAACCAATTCACCGGGATCAAAGAAATATCCGTCGTAGCTGAGCGGCGTTGACAATGCAGGAGAGTGGCAAACGCACAGGACGCATAGGGAGGGTAGCAGGGCGTGAGGTGTCACCAGGGCATGAGGAGAACCGGCTTGGACACGGCGCGGCGGGTCGTCACGGAGAGAGGTGCAGGCAGGGGCGAGCGACTGCGCGACGAGGAGTGTTGGAGTTGAATGGAAAAGGAGGGGCGGGGCGCAGTGAGTGGCGGGTGTCAGCTGCGCGCTCCCTCAGGGGCATCGCGTGCCGCCGCCCACGCCCCTCGTCTTTGGCCGCGCCCACCCTCGCCCATGCGCGCTCCGCAGCTCTTTGGAGAGCAAAGAACGTGCAGATTTCTCTTTCAAGTTCCGAGGAACTGTGGAAATATTAACGAAAGACAATATAATTCGTAGATGTTGATAAGTGTATTATACTTTCAAAATTATTAAATAACTAGTCTATGTAAAGTATGTTGTATTTTCACTATTATTATTAATAATAATAACAATAATAATAATAATAATCATATTGTAGAAAGATGGTTCTTTTTTAAATTTATTGGACCAAATAGGATCAATCTATGATGATACCAGGAATTAAGACGTATAATTCATAGACATTTATTGCTGCTTAACGTTTCGCACATTTGGCATGTGCCTTTTCCAAAGCATTTGACAAGCGGTTGACAATAAACATTACATTTTTTGTAGTGCGAAACGTTAAGCAGCAATAAATGTCTATGAATTATACGTCTTAATTCCTGGTATCATCATAGATTGATTCTATTTGGTCCAATAAATTTAAAAAAGAACCATCTTTCTACAATATTAAAACGGGATCAACAGGAAGATATTCAACCATTCTAATAATAATAATAATAATAATAATAATAATAATAATAATAATAATAATAATAATAATAATAATGTGCAGTGGCGTGTAGTGCAGTGTTGTGAAGTTGAGGGAAACGAGTGTGTAACAAGCATTAAAACCCACTGATCAGCAGTGGGGTGAAGAGAAGTGAGGTTATGTGGAGTGCTATGAGAGCTTGCGTGATGAATGTCATTTGTTAAATGTTAATTTGTAAAGTTTGCAAATTTTGCGAAATTTTGTATATGTATTAAGTTCTGTAATGTTATATTCGTGTATTCTGCCACTAAATTCTCAAACTTATTTGCAGAATTAGTAATATATCTAATGTAATCTAATCTAAAAAATATGACTACACCATTCAACATATAAGCTACTTCGTTTATTCCCTCATACACTATACGTCGGTACCGAATCCGTGGTGACAGTGTTTGAAGGTACTGTCTTTCATTTCTAATTTTTACTCACATGGATGATAGCAATGAATATCCGGTCAAGAAATTTTAATTTCATTCACAAATCGTTCGTTGATTCGAAAAATTGGGACTGATTTACATTCTTTCAATAAACACTGAATTCAAAATTAAGCAGAATTAATAAGCGCTACTCATAATGACTTCCGAATTCATATTTTCAGTGTTGTTGAGAGAACATTTTCCAGCTGGCAGAATCATCAATCCTTGTTGGATTGTTTATTGATTCACACCATTAAAAATATGTATTTGCAACTACCATAAAGTTGTTGTCTATTACTCTACCATAACAACGCACATAATACTTAAATGCATTTACATATATATATATATATATATATATATATATATATATATATATTGTTGTATTACTATTTTCCGAGGCCTTTTAAATTTGGTCTGAGGATCAATTTTCAACTTTTATGACACGCCTTATGGCTTAGATTTTCTGAAAGTGCGATTCTGTTTTTCGACTCAGTCGTTACGTGCTCTGTGTTTAATATTCAAAAAAGGAAAAATCTTTTTTTTTACAGAATGTAGACCTGAAACATTGTATTGTTATTTGATTTGTAGGGACACTTGATCAAAAGAAACGTTGGGCAGGGCACGTAACAAAAACTGAATATTGAATTCCATAGTCTTTAGTAAATAGACGGTACCGGTTGGGTGTTCCCTTAATCAACACCACTCTGTAAGCGGTTGGGATTTTTGTCAGCATGTCAAACGTCTCAGACATAAGCAGGGTGTTAAAGCGAAGACCGAGTAGTAGGATTATTCGTAGGTGATTAGTCCTTTCGGTGAGGTCACGTCACTATGGAGGTAACGTGTACCTCATGCTTCACCTGTGAAGAGAACATCCGGGCATCCTCCGTACTACAAAGACAGACTGATTTACGCCAAGTCCATCGACATGTACGAGCGACAGTGGTTAATCTCACAACACCACCAACGCAAACTCCCAAGTCCACAAGTGGAAACCAGCAATTGATTCGTTGATTGGCATTACCTTTGGATAAACATTTATACTCTTACTTAAGCCTCCTATTTATTTTCAAGCGCATGATCATGAACTACCCAAAAAAACCTAAGAACTTCATGAAGATCGTATGAAAATGCAGGACTATTGATTGTACTACTTTCCTCGCGATATCTTACTACAAATTCATTATATAAAATTGAACTACGTCACAGAAATAAAATCTCCACTCCAGGCATAAAATAAAATCCCATTCTTTTAGAAAGAAAGTACAGGTGTGTTTTTTTTAATTCCGCTAGAGTGGTTTGGATACAATACCGTCCGAAAGGTCACCGGCGTGGCGTTTGCGCTCCATGGTTGTGGTGAGGGAAACCGCTGCTTCGTCGGCCGGACCTGCTGCCCGCGCTCCCTGGCGCTCCGCCCCCTCTTGAGTGAAAAGCCGAGTGACTGCGTCCGCAGGCTGCCCTGGAAGGCCTTTATCACTCCACCCGGACGCACGGGCGAGCGACTCGCCTCCGCGCCGCTTTCCCTTTGCGACCGACGAGCCGAGGAACGGATGCAAACCGCTGGGCGTAGGATGGGAAACAAGGAAAAGGAAAAGGCTAAGGGAGAAGGGCAATGATGAAAAGGCAAGGAGGAAAGACTGGGGGGAAAGGCTGAGGGGAATGACGGAGGGGAATGACTGAGGGGAAAGGCTGAGGGGAAAGGCTGAGAGGAAAGGCTGAGGGGAAAGGCTGAGGGGAAAGGCTGAGGGGAAAGGCTGAGGGGAAAGGCTGAGTGGAAAGGCTAAGTGGAAAGGCTGAGGGGAATGACTGAGGGGAAAGGCAAGGAGGAAAAACAAAAATTAGAAGGCAAGGGAAAAGAGCAAGGGGGGATTATGAGAGCAAAAATAGCGAGTGCGAAGAACCTTTCAAGGAGGAAAGGCGAGGATGAAGTCTAAGGAAAAGACTAGTAGTGCCAAAACAGCACTACTTTTCCCCCGTATTTCATGCAAATTTGCACGAAAAGTACTAAAATTTTCAAAAAAGTGTACATGACCTTATTTCAAAGTCTGTCTTTACGGAAAAGATTTTAGTAAGGTAAAAACGTCTATCTTCGTAACTGTAATTGTAGGAAGACGGCGAAAGAATTTTGAACCTTTGCAATGTTCGAAAATTTGAATTTTCAACGAACATGAGACATACACCATTGTCTTTCACACTATTCACAATTCACTATTCACTATTCACATTTCACACTATCCTAAAAAATTAAAAAAGTTTTTGAAAATTTGGAAAATGTTCCAGGGCCTTTATGTAATGTACTCCTAAAATTAAAATATCGGTTTCAAAATCAAGGGGCGGCGACATCATCCAAATCGATGAGGAATATCAATGTTGGAGAAAATCGACCGAACGGTTTAGCCTCTAGCGTTGTTCACAGACAGACAGACTGACGGACAGATGATTCTCCATCATTCGATTTTTCGGTGTCGAGGCTCCACAAAACATGGATTCTGGCTACACCGTGTGTTAGATGATTTTTTTTCTAGATTTAGCAACTGGATTTATCCACTTTTTTGATACCAAGGATCTTTCTGCCGAAAAAGGCGCGATAAATGAAGGGGCGTGAATGAGAAAGATGTAACTAAGTAAAGCAGTATAAATTGGTAAGAAGTAGTTTGGGAGGTTAAAACGCAAAGGGCAATGAGAAAAGAGAGCGTAGAAAAGGGGAGGGTGTACAGATTCATTGAGAGGGCAGGTATGTCTAAGTGAAGGGGAGTAAGGCGAGAGTTCACGCTTGGTCATGTGGTCAGTGAAACAAGGCAAAGATGTAACAAATCTGGAAGACAATATGTTCATGGAGCAAGCAAAGGCTGAACATCTTTTACATTCCCGCTACGGATAGAGATAAAGTTATGTAATGTTGCGCGAAAAAACAGAGAATCCTCGGAAGAAAACTCTTATTAACGAAAAAGTGACAAAAATTTATATATGCTAAATTGAGAAAAAATCACGTGGAGTAGCTAGAATCCATGTTTTGTGGGTTCTTGATAGCGAAAAATCGAATGAAGGCTAAACGTCGGTCCGTCTGTCTGTCCGTCCGTCTGTGAAAAACGCGAGCGGCTAAACCATTTAGCCGATTTTCTCCAAAGTTCATATTCCCCAATCGATCTGGCTGATGTCGCGGCCCCTTGAATTTGAAACCGATATTTTAAATTTGGGAGGTACTTTACTTGAATTCCCTGAGACATTTTCAACATTTTAAAAAAAAGTCTCCAACGTTTTTAATTAAATTTTGCAGTTGAATAATGGGAAAGACGTTTAGGAGTATGGTGCAGGTCTCATAAACGTTGAAAACCCTGATTTTTCAAAAATTGCAAAAGTTCAAACTTTTTTCGGAGTATTTCTACAATTAAAATATTAAAGATACAGGTTTATCCCTTAAAAAATATGTTGTTTAAAAATGGATTTTGTAATAAGATCATGTATAATTTTTCAAAAATTTGAGTACTTTTGGCGTAATTTTGCGCGAAAATACGGGCGAGTACGTGCTATTTTAGCACCACTAGTTCCTTTAGCCAGGCTCTGTTCTGAATGCGAGCTGAGAATATTAGTTCCTGGCGTAGCTGCTTTTTACGTGCTGTAAAGTCCAAAGCATTCGCGATTGTAATCTGGTTTCAAACGAATTGATTTTATAACTTGAGTAAATCTTTAACAATCCCGGCTCTTTCATAATTTGATTGAATCTCGTCCTTTGCACAGTATACGAGTTACACACTTCCAACCAAACTGTACAAAACTTATACTTCAGTGAATGACGTTTCGTGAATGTGACAAACAAAACAATTTTTTTAGAGAAGTCAATGATAAAAGTGTAAAATAATTAATCCGAGTTTTTTGTCAATTTTAGGGAAGCATATTTTTCGTATGTTTAGTACTTTATTTGTCTTTTAATATCTAGTACTATTCTTTAATGCCCTTTCTGCCGGAAGCAGAGTAATATTTTGAGGTACCTACGAACATTTGTTACATTTTTTTAAAATTTGAATTGTTCATATACATTTTAAATGTGGACTGACTTGCAAACAAAAAGCACATGTGTAGTTTACTTCATGAATAATAGTCGTGAGCATTTATTTATTCTAACAATGGTGTTTCCACGGACCACAAATACGTGCATGTTATCCATAATGGATGTGTCAGGGAGAATTCGTTTATTGTTTCAGAATTCTCGACAGCGTTGTGTGTGAACCTAATAATTCCTCCACTTTGTTTACAGTTATCAAAAACAAAAATGATGATCGTTTAAATTAAAATCGCTCTCAATGGGTTACAAAATATATAAAACCTACCATTCTATGAATTTTTGCTTAAAAACAGTCAAACCATGCACATACATGTGTAAATATGTCATGTTGTTTCTGACTAATGCAGTTAATGATAAATACAGTACTTATCTATGAAGTATGTCCATTTAATTTAAAACATAGAAACCCTAAAAAATTCGCTCAAAACAGTCAATCAATGTAACCAACATATTCCCCAGTATATTCTCATAAGTAGCGTTCAGTCAGATTAAAACATCTTCAGTTTTTAAAATGGAGCATACTTGTATGATGAGTTGTCACGCAAAATTCGCAACACAGTAAACATTACGTCGCTTGAAATCTTTATGTATCAATTCGCCTTCTGGGACAAACGTATCTTTCGTGATTTCCATACTACCTCGTTTATGCTTATGTACCGCATTGTCAAGTGTCGTTTATAAGCCACAACGTGTGCTAGACATCTTAATCCATTGCGTTTTGAAACGGTGGACGTTGGATGCCATCGAAAGTCCAGCAGCACCGCGAACTTACGAATCTGCTGTAATTTTAAAACATTTGGGTTAATAATTTTTCATCAAATAGCAAAATAGTAAGTAGTATTGCTGAATCTATCAAATCGTGTAAAAAATAGTGTAACATTTAAAAACGAAGTTAATCTAATATCATTAAAATAAAAAATGCTATCAAAAACCTAATAACTACAACTTATCAGCAACTATATCCAAAATCATTGTGTAAAAATTCCATTACAATGTCTTGAACTCTTTAGAAAATTTTCGAAGGGGAGTTTTTATTGAATAATCCTGAACGTAATACACGTATATAATTACATTCTTATAATTCATACAACTTATATAAATGTTTACTCTTTTAAATGAACTGATATTATTGCTTCTCACACAAAGGACCTGAAGAGTATATCCTAAAACGATGTGCCTTACCAGTATTTTTCGTTACTTTGTATTAACGGTTGCGACTTGGACAGTGTGAAAAGAGGGCTGCTATGAAAAACGTAATAATTACAACTGATCAGCCCCTACACGTCATACAACTCTTTAGAAAAGATTAGAAAGGGACGTTTTTATTGAGGAACCCTGTATGTAATACATGTATATAATTACATTCTTATAATTCATATAACGCATTCGTAAATGTTAATTCTCATCTGTTATCACACGAAGGGTCTGAAGAGCACGATGTGCCTAACAAGTTTTATTCGTTACGATCTATTAACGGCGGCGACTTGGGCCGTTTGAACAGAGGGCTGCGGCAGTCTGCCTCGCGCAGCGCGCCCGCGGCCGAGGGGAGCATTCCGCTCGCTGCCTATCTCGCCTTCACGCTTGCTTTATCCCGGGCGGAGCGCCGCGTCGCGCCGCGCCGCGCCGCGCGGGGCAAAAAGGCTAATTATCGCGCGCGCGAATCCATCTCCCCGCTCGCTTCACCCCCACTGGGGGTGTTGGGGCGGCGAAGCAGGAGGACGCGGGGGAGGGAGGGGCTGGGACGGGAACGAGGCGGGGACTAGGTGAGGATGAAAGGGGGACGAAGTGAGGACGAGGCGGGGACGAGGCAGGGACGAGGCGGGGACAAGGCAGGGACGAGGCGGGGACGAGGCGGGGACGAGGCGGGGACGAGGCGGGGACGAGGCGGGGACGAGGCGGGGACGAGGCGGGGACGAGGCGGGGACGAGGCGGGGACGAGGCGGGGACGAGGCGGGGACGAGGCGGGGACGAGGACGGGGACGAGGCGGGCCGAGGGGAGATAAAGCGGAGTCGAAATGGAAAGGAGGCAGGGACGAGGTGGGAACGAGGCGGGGACGAGGCGGGGACGAGACGTAGACGAGGTGGGGACGAGTTGGGAATGAGGCAAGGACGAGGTAGATTGAGGCGGGGCGAGGGGAGACAAAGCGGAGACGAAATGGAAAGGAGGCAGGGACGAGGTGGGAACGAGGCGGGGATGCAGCGAGGACGATTCGAGAACGTGGCGGGAACGTAGAGGGGTGAGGCCGGGCGAGGCGGGGTAAAGAGGGGCGAAGCGGGGATAGGCGGAGAAAAGCGCGGATGAGGAGATATAGGAGGTGCGAGGCGGGGGCGAGGTAGGACGAGGCGGGAACGAGGCAGGGATGACGCGGAAACGAGACGGGGAGGAAGTGGGGACGAGCTATGAACAAGACGAGGACGAGGCGGGGACGAGTTGGTGTAAGGCGGGACAGGGCACGACGAGACGAGGACGAAGCGGGGACGAGTTGAGAACGTGGCGGGAACGTGGTAGGGCGAGACGGGGTCGAGGCGGTGATGGGCGGGCACAAGTCTGGGACGAGGTCAGAACGTGGCGTGCAGTGGAGTGTGACGGTAGTCTCGCGGGACTGAATTGGGGAATGGCGGGGTGTGCTGGTGAGTGGCAGGGTGGGATGACGAGGCGGGTTGTGAAGGCGATTAACAGAAGTCATATTTCGGCAACAGAACGTTGGGAAAAGAGGTCAGCAAAATGAAAAGACATCGCTGTCCAGATTTCGTCGTCTAAAGAATGTGACAAATGCTGCTGCATTTTAATGAGAGTATGTTGATGTTTTCGCAATCCTGAATATTTTTTGTTCAAAATGGAGATAAGTTAGTTGCGAGAGCTGGGAAACTTTTATTATTGTTTCTATTTATTTAGTAGAACACACGTAAAATGAATGAATATTTCTTGATTTAAGGAATTATTGCAACGTGTAGACACCTCAATTTATAACACATTTTATTTGTTGCTGGTTACAATGAATACTACTAAATTTAATGTAGTTCATAGTCAGAAAGTTAGCATTTCTGTGGTGTTATTTTTCCTCTTTCGAGTTACGAAGGTGATGTGAATTGACGTATAAATTGTACAGTGGGATGGTTCGGGTCTACGGCTCTGACAAAACTAGGGAAAATTCGTGTATTGAAAATATAATTTTCGATTTTAAGTACCGGTCTGATTAATGTTTAGAGACAGTCTTTTAAATTCCTTTTCAGTAGTAGGTATGATGTGGCAAAGCGATGATGCTGGGGATCGTATAGAGACATGACACATGAGTGGCGACGCGTGTTAAGAAAGAATGAGGCGGAGGTATTCGATGTACGATTCACCAATGAAAATACGAAGTAACTGCTTGTATTCAGTATATCTAATAATAGTTGGTTAGCCTTCTTGGTATTATCTACTCATCTGTTTGCAAGCTCAAAGCTTGCAATAATGATTTCTCCTTGTTCTTCCACATTTTAGGGCTGGTTCTTGATGTCTTATCTTCAATATCTCAACAGGCAAAGAAGGCAATAAAGAGAGAAAGAAAGAGTTCCTTAAATTATTTTTGAAGAAAAATACATCTAGGTCAGTATTCAAGACGAAAGTTTCACAAAATTTTTAAAAACCTGACGTTATGTACTCCGCGCTACGCTAATATTTTCGGAAGTTAAAACGGCCAATTTTCGCCTTTTAAAGGCAAATGATGCATCTGTCTGCGTCATCTGTGTTGATCTGCTGTTAAGCTGAATTACCTGCTAAATGTCTGTCATTGTCCTAGAGCCGGCAATGACACATAATTTGTCAAGTAATTAACATTGTTTTCACTTTCAACGATCTGTACGTGAGTGGTGAAATAATGGCTCTGAAACATTACCTCATGATGCAAAATTATTACGTGAAGTCTTATTACTAATGAATTCTCTAGAGAAACATCAATAGCCATTCTTTTACTTTAATTTGTTAAAATTATATTTTATTTTGCAATTTGTTTGTAAACAAACATTTGGCAAAATTACACAAATTTATGTAAACTAATATATGAGAGGTGTAAAGTCCCTTGACCGTACTTCACTAATGTTACGTTATTAACAAAAATGTATTATTAATTAAAAATTATAAAACAAACAATTTAAAGTCAATATGCAAGGTCTAAAGTATGATGTTGCATTCGTCTGGTGGAGTCACTATTGTCTAGTAAGTTGATGGCTAGAATATTAGGATGGTTATGTAGTCTTTGAAGGTATTTTGCACTGGTCTTCTTGATTTCTTCCTTATTGATGGAATGTGTAAAACTTTGTGTAATGTTGCATTCGTTACATACCAGATGGCATTTACAAATTTTCTTAAAACTATTGATTGGAAGCATTGTAATATTTCAATATTAGAATTTTGAGCTGTTCCCCAAAGTTGAATGCCATATGTTCTGACTGGTTTTAAAATAGCTTTGTACACAATTACTTTGTTTGCAAAGCTTACAAATGATTTTCTTCCCAGTAACCAGTTTAACCTTCTAAGTTTTAGGTCTATTTTTTTATATCAATAGAAAACTAAATGTATATAGTTGCATCTTCAATGTGATAAGGAAATCCGCAAAAATGGAATTCAATTCACACCATCTTTATTTTCCTTTTATCTGCTTGTATATAAAAGCGTTCCATGTGTTTTTGAATGTGAAACCTAAAAAAAATAAATTTTGGCAATTGGGACGTAGTATTTCGCTTTTCAAATTTTTGTCGAACAAGAAATAATAAATATTTTTCAAAACTTTCCATATTAAACAACCCTTATAAGAAACGCAATAAAAACATTTTTTTCAAAATGAACTTTGGCGACCAAAGTGGTTGTTTAACTCTACAGGACCACAAGTGGTTGGAAAAGCATAGCAACGATGACGTCAAATTTCAAAATGACGCTTCTGAGCTGACAAATAGCAGCACGGTCGGCAGACAACATATCAAAGGGAATTCTGCAGCAAAATAGCACTGTGACGCGGCGCTCGCCTCGATCACATGTTTCATCGCTCATGCAGATGCTAGTGCGCTCCAGTGCATAACGGTGAGCCATCCCGCATTCGAACAATGCTTGATGGCAATGGCAGTCGCGGCCCGTAAATGAGTAACAATCTGACGACAAAACTACCATTTCCTCCGCGTGGCCTTTGATTTTGCATCTGGGTTTATTTGAACTCGCCAATTGTTCGTCAGAGTGCATGCGCTGATACACATAGCTGTCGAGCGACGCATTACTACAGTCAATTTGTGTTGGACTCGCTTTTCATTCCTGTATTCTTTTACTTATGAAATTAAAACAATTGGATACTCATTCAATTTGTACCATGGGAAATTGATTTTTGCATGACTACGATGGTAATTATATAATTAGTTATTAATCAAATTAAAAACATAATTTGTATTGCGAATTGAAGATTTATCAGTAATTGTAACTACTTTTTTATTTACAAAATTTGCCGCCTTTATTTGTTTTAATTGATAATTTGCTCTTATGTTGGTTTTTCATCTGCTGTTTTGTACAGAACCTATTATTGTAAGGAAGCATTGAAACTTTGCGTTGTGAAACATTAGTAAAAGTAGACATTATTATAGTAATTTTAGTCAGTCAGGGAATAAACATTACACACTCATTATAGGCTAGACATTTCAAAAATTAAAATATGATTTTATAATATTTTATATGATTTGTAAAGGTTCCTGGGAAATCTATGAATTTCATGAAAATTCTGATTATTTCATGGACATTCCACCATGAATTCTAATTTTACGATACCTCGCATGATGCCTTGTTCCTTCTTGGCAGACTTACCACTCTCCCGTGAATCGTGTGGTTATAATATTGAATGAATAGTCAATAAAAGTGCTTCTGTGCTATACTAATATTTTCGGCTGCATTTGGTGGTAATTACTATGAAATATACCGGATATTTTCCTAATTGAGTGAACACAACATTCTTCTTTAAACAGTTCATTTTCGGTCATAAACGATATGATCATGTTTTTCCCACTGAAGAAGTAAATAACTTACCAATGTAAGATTATAGATTCAATCTCACTAATACTACTCTATTATTTCTGAATTGTACCTTCCAGTGATTCAGTTCTTCAGGCTCAAAAGACATGTCAACGTAACTGATATTTTGTCCTCTTCCTATCAAACCTGCCCAATAGTATCCCCTACATAGTTCCCTAACAGCCCAGCAGGTTTCAATAACCTTTTGTAAGGCCATATTCCCTTTGTGGAGTTAAGCGACCTTCAACCGGCAATATTTTCCAGAATTTGAGAACAACAAAAAAATTTACGTTACCTGAATTTAAGAAGTTACTTCTACTGGCATTGTCGCAATTTTTCGCTATTTTTTGGGGTTGAATCATGACTAGGTATGAAATGGAAGTTCAAATACAATTATATCATCGATCAACAATGTCACAATCTCATTTCATAAAGTCTGTGCCTTTCGCCAAATTCGATTCCACATCCTTCAGTAAACCGCCTATATTTCCGCGTTAACATTCCGCCTTTACTGTCTTTGCATCCTCTTTGACTGTCTTAACGTTTGCCTTGACTCTCTACACTTCCGCCTTGGCAGTCTACGCTTCCGCTTTGACTGTCTACGCTTCGCTTGACCATCAACGCTTTCGCTTGACCGTCTGCGCTTCCGCCTTGACAGTCTACGCGTCCGTCTTCACTGACTAGGCCTCCGCCTTGATTGTCTATGCGTCCGCCTTGATTGTCTATGCGTCCGCCTTGACAGTCTACACGGTCGCCTTGACCGTCAATGCTTTCTTCTTGACCATCTACGCTACATCTTCACAGTCTACGCTTCCACCTTGGCAGTCTATGTTTCAACCTTGACAGTCTACGCTTCCGCCTTGACAAACTATGCTTCCGCCTTTACCCTCCACTCTTCTGTCGTGGTCGAGTTGTCTACCGCCAACACCGTCTGCGCCACCCGGGGAGGTAAAACGCAATTACATATTTTCCCTGCCTTCCTCCGCTGAGCCAGGAGGGCGAGGGTTCGAGCGCGGGAGAGGGGAGGGGGCGTGGAGCCTATCCGTTTGGCGCGGCGCGCTTCCAGGCCAGGGCGAGCGGGGGCGCGCACTCAGCGATCGCCGCCGGCGATAGCGCTAATGCGGCAGCGCTTCTGCTGGCAGCGCTTCTGCTGCGCTGCGCGATCGCCGCCTGCCGTTTGCTGCCGTCCAGCCCCAGCCACAAGCGCAGCAAGAACGCTGCTAAAGTGCTTCTGCAAAGACGATCAAGAAATGAAGCGCCCGGTGAAAAAGCTAACGAGTTAATCCACAAGTGACTTTCAAACACAAGCCACTGGACGTTTCAAAACAATGTAAATCGAAGTAATTGAGGAATATATGCAGAACTCTGTCGAAATCTTCAATGAAGGTTTAAGATTTCTTTAATATGAATATGAATATTCATTATTGTTCATATGCAAGGTAATTATTATTCAAAGGAGATAAGAAAAGGGGGAATGGTGTAGTTACTTTTTTTAACAAGCTTTATCACATAATGAAGTGTCTAATAAATATTTTAATAATGAATATGGCCTATAATTTTAAACAATTTTCATAATTTAAATTTACTTACCATGTTTATTTCTAATTATCTATTCTTGTCAATTACTTCAGCTCCGTTGTCAATAATAGTTCTTTCAGACGACACAAGTTGTTCAAAGAATTTGTGGTTTTGCCTTCTTTTATTGTCGTTTATTATTTTCCCACTATTAAAAAATATTCTAATGTTTTGAACTTGGTGGTCTTATGAAGGTATTTTCTTAGTACTTCGTGATATATTAACTTTAGCTTACGTATAAACGAATGACGAAAATAATCTTGAAATGTAAATTAACATTTACTGTATGTACTAAACAATTTAGTAAACCAATATTATTTAAAGACCGGTTTTGCTATTAAATTTGCAAATAAAATTCTAGCCTGGTATCGTAAGTATATTGATGAAGAATCAGCATAACCTTACTGAAACTAGAATGGATGGTTAGAATTCTATTTCTGAGTAAGAAGGCATTAAGTCCTAGAAGTCATTTAATTAAAATTGTTGTGTTGCATATACCCCAAATAAATTCTCTTCACTAATTTCATTACACAACCTGAATACTTCACACTATCGTCAGAGCTTAACCAACATTTTGTTCCACTAGGAGAATACGTTTCATCTCCATCTCAATGTGTTGTTTCTCCAAAGCTTTAACTTCAATCCAAACATGTAATGTACCATAAATTTTTCTTAATGATTCCTGCATCATCTATTGAAAGATAGTAGTTTTGTCAGCAGTCATTGGATTTTTTATTTTTTCATTTTTTGTAAGAGAGTGGGTTATTACTTGCGCACGTTTTTTGAGCTCCGGAATACCTACTCCCACTCCCTTGCCAAGATTATTTGAATTAAGAATAAATGAGGAATTGAATTAAGAATTAAACGAGGGTTGTCTGCAAAAGCTAATTACCAGCATTACCAGGAAGTTTGCTTTGTGTAATAGAAACTATTTTGTATCGAAAAACGAACTACAAATTTGTCATAAAATTCCTTTTGTCAAAATAACCGAACTCCTCTCGCAAGTAGAGAAGCGAGAGCCCAAGAAATCGTGCGCGGATGATAGCACTTTTTTCTCTGAGACCTTCAGATAGATACAATAGTTCATACCAATTCACACGGCACAATAATGCTTTTAACGTTTTTGCTCAGAATTAGAAAGTCAGCGAATAACAAACAGATTTATATAATAAAATATTTAACTTCAACGTCAGTCAACACTACATTACAAAATAAATAGCACGAAAGATAATTACTAGGAATTTATTCAGAGAACGTGCAGTACATTCAATGAATTCAGAAAACGAATATATAGTGTACGATAATATCGATAAAAAGTTACTTAGAAATGAAGCGTACGTTTTCGAAAAGTAAGCTGAGTACAGCGGATGTTTGACGAGATTGATCATGGAAATTGGTTTTCAGACTAAGGGACTACAAAAGTAAACATTGGTAAGAATTGTAAACAGTGAAAAAACATCTGTCGTTTGGAATAGATTTAAATTTTTGATGGAGAACAGAACATTCTCTTTATACGTCGCAGTTAAAGGAAACTGTTGTTTTCAAAAGCCACGCTGCCAATTGGAAAAACAGACATATTTATAAAGATACAAATAACGCTTTTCCAATTTGTTTTATTGGAATGTTTCGATGTTGTTCCCCTTTTTTAAAAATATATTTGGGTGTTGTATATTCCTTTCTATTGTTAAAGATATTACCTTGATTTTGATTTATATTTTATTGTTTTGATACGTTCTTGAATACTTTTCAGTTGCTGTATTACCTAGTATCTTTACAGTTGCAGGCGGAATTAATGTTATTGGCTAGTATCTGTTCAATGAACTAACATTATAACTGGTTGCATAGAGGGGAAATGTAGTTCTTAAATTTTGGTTAATTTTTTGTTCTTAATTAATGTGCTCCATAAATAAGGGTAACGAAAAATATTGAACTTATTTGTACGTGTTCTTATTTGTATCATATACTTATTTGTACGGATCTCGCATTCGATTTGTGCGTTGTTTCTAGGAAATAATTATTGCAACGAAGTGCGCACATACACTCACATAGACATGCTAATGAATTACTATCTTTAGTATGTGCGTAAAGGCCATTACGTCAAGTTGCTTCAGAATATAGTTCTGACGAAGTATATTTCTGGTTTTTAAGCTTTTTAATGCATCATTAATATTAAAGTGCGATTGTGTTTATTATATGTATTCATGAGTATTAGAATTGTGCACCACATTTACGTAAGTAGTATTTGTTAGTTGTTTGTAAAAGATCTTTGCCGCTCAATTATCTTTAATACAATCAGTAAACTTGTGTTTATTGCTGCTGATAATATCGTGCTGTTTTCCTCCCAATCTACCACTGTTTTTCCCCCAGATTTCCTTCTCTGAAAGTTTGGAATTCCCATCTCGAGACATTAGAAATTTTCAATATCTCATATTCTTCGCCGAGAAGTCGGAAGACTTTTGGACCGTGAAATGCGACCTCGCCCCCTCATTTCCGTCCCGCGCTCTCCCCAGAGAGAGGGGAGAGCTGATAAAAATACATGCTGCTCCGGCAGCGGAAACTTGCCAATGTTTCCGCCCGAACAGAGCAGGCCCGAGCAGACGAGAGCCATCGCCCGCCGCAAAAGTCTCGGAGACCTCGTGGTCGTTGACCGCTCCCCCTCCAACCCTCCGTCAGCTCGCTCCAACGACTTTTTAAAAAACAAATGTTTAATGCTGTTAAGCTTAATGGCTTCTCATCAGCGTGTTACAGTTTTAAAAAACGGTTGGATATGATATTTTAAATGTGGGTTACCGGTTTTCAGTTAGGAATTGTGTCTTTAGAGATAGAATTGATATACGTACGAGTATTTGCATTCAATTTTTATAAATAATCTGGAGAAAAAATAAGACTTATAGTTTTAAGGAATTTTTGGTGTTAGAATGCAGCTTCTTTTTTATCCGTGGATTTAAGGATTTTATTCATAAACGTTTGCAATTTAGAGTTGGAAATCATTGGAAGATTGGTGAAGTATGATGTTTTTAAGAGTTGAAGAAAAAAGGAGACTCAGCGAGAGGAGTTTGTGCTCCTATATCTTTGGGTAATTAGAAATTAAGCGCTATGGCAGGAGCGTTATTAATTTTTTAAGTATCATATTTTCGAACGTTCGGGTAATTTTGATATAAGTTAAAGAAACTCTATCGCGAATTAAATAGTCATCTCTAGATGATAATAACAATCATTTCTATTCTCCAGTTAAATACATTGTATTTTCGCTTTGCATCTATGTACTTGACAAAACGGAAGATAAAATGACATCAATAGTATTTTATGAAAATAGTATCTGAAGTTTGAAAATGTTATGATATTATTATTGTATTTTGTTATGCATCTAACAGTAGGTTTTGCCTTAAATTAATTCGATCGGTATCGATTATCGATCGATTATCGATATCGATTCGATCGGATCATTAATCGAATGGTAATGATCGTGGTATTGATGAAATGGAAGAATAAAGTTAAGACTTGAAAAGTAATGAAGAGGAAGCGAAAATTTCTTTATGCATGTTGTAACCAAATAAAATTGGAATAGTACTCGGTAAGCAAAATTTAAGAAGTACGTTTCAAAAACAGAAGTTCCATAGTTCCTGACAGAAAAAATTACATTTTTTTCTGTAATAGTAAATGTGGATGTGATGAACAAGCGACATATACAGGAAGAGTAAGTTATTCAATATCACTTGATTACTGATTTAGATCAAATTGCTTCGTTGCATTCAGACGCTAAAAACTGAAAAAAGTAGTAGAACCGTAAGGACAATTTCTTAGGTTCTCCCAAACGAACCCAATTTACAACGAAAAACAGATTCCATCAAAATACCTTCATTATCTCGCTTCCACTAGTTGCGGAAGTAAGATGATAGACACCGTTCTAATTAACCCCTCTCCTATTTTCTTCAAACGTTTTTAGTGCTTCCCTCCGTTGCCGCCTCCGCCTTCTCTCCGGACCTGTTTGCAACTTTCAACCACCGACATCTCGCGAACCCCGTTAAGGAATTCCTGACGGATGTTCAGATCCCTGGGGATTTCAATGAAATCCCACGGGATGGAGGTGCCTTAGCAAGTTCAGGAGCTTCTTGTGGAAATGAAACTACTCCACGGAGGGAGGTTCTTCACCGGGAGGAATAATAATAATAATAAAGGCGAACTCCTTCCCTCTCCCGCACCTTCCGACGACCTCGAGAAATGAAAAATTCTTCTGCATCCTTTACGGACGTGTCGCTTCGCTACCTACAGCACATAGACGGAGAAGAAAAAGGATTCGAGAGGGTGTCTAAAAATGATGTTCGGATATAAAAAGAAATCTGTTCTTTGTTTTCATTTCCTTTTCATTATCATCATCACCAGCAGCATCTTCATAATTTTCATAATCATCTTCTTCATTATCTTGGTTATCTCCATCAGCATCTTCTTTTTTCTCCATAGCTCCCGAAACGACCACTCATTTCTTTCTTAATTCAATTTATTTTCCAATATAGTATATTTAAATAATTTTCTGAACATAATAATTAGTTGCTTCCTCTTAAGTTGGAAGCAAGTTTTGACAGCTTTCCAAAAAAATTTCACAAGAAATTTTTTAAAAATATTAAACGATTTTTTTGTTCTTTGAATATTTTTCACAGATATAGTAGGGCGTACTAAGTTATACGTCGTGTCATAATCACTTAACACTTTGATTTTTTTAAATTATACATTTTTTCGACCCTTTTGCGGTTCATTCATATTTCTGAAAGATATTTCTTGATGTATTTAGTGTTTACTGGACTAATAAATAAAATCCTCAAACGCTCTAATGAAGTTTTTAAAAATCTCAAAAAAGAGTATAATGGTTTTTCACGATCTTCTAACAAAGTTTCCTGAAAACCACTCGAATTTTGTTTCTAGAAAATTCACAAATTTTTGAAATTTCGCAAAGCGATTTATTTCCGAAATCATCATTCATATTAAATTATTAGGTTGTCCAAGTATGAGGAAAATTTGAAGAACATAGGTTGTGACATACCAATATGTGACATAATATGGTATAATATTTATTATAAATTTCGTAAATTATAGGGGATAAATATATGTGAATATGCTAGCATAGCAACGGTAAGCGAGTCGTCGTTAAGATCAACAATCTTCATGCAGTGACAATCGCGGAGACGGCTAGTTCATTTTGTATAGAATTCAGGGATTGGTCGAAAAAGCAGTGACAATCGTGAAGATGGCTAGTTCATTTTGTGAGAAATTTAGGGATTGGTTACCTAGCCACGGAAGTACATCAAGTGTTGTCTGTAAATAAACAATCGAAAGATGGACCGAGTTTTGCAGGGCTGAAAGAATACGAGAGGCATTCATTCTGACTGATGCCGTGGTGTTGAACGGATGGTGCTCCAATTAATGTTAGGAGTTTTGTGGGACTGGTAAGCATCTACTAGGGAGTAGATATTGATAGAACTTCGGATTTGAATGCTATGTGTGACAGTAAAACTTGAAATATTTCAAGTGAACGAGTTAGAAGGACATTGAGGGCTTAGGCGAAGTTATCAGTAAGTGGACTGGAATGCTAAGAGTAGATAGTTTATTGATCGTTGAGTATTCAGTATACGCGTGGGACGAATTCGTAAATTGGCGAACGAATTTTATTAACGAGACTTTATTAACTTCGGAAACAGTGATGAACGGTGATTGAAGCGTGCTTCTGCAAGAAAAGAAGAGAGAAGATGGTATCTGGGCCTGAGGACAGCGACGTCGGAGAAGAATGAAGATGGCCCAAGTGCGCGCGAAGACGAATACGACATTATAAAGTTGGAACAGGTCATGACCAAGGGTTTATTTCCATATTGTGTAAAATCATAAAAGACCAAAATTTTTTAATAAATTTCCATGCTTTGTGAAATGAATACGTGATTCTCATTGAGCCAATTCTAGTAACGAAGTAGCAAGATAGAAATATATTTGCTTTTCAGATTCCTCGACAACTCTGTATAGATGGCAGATCGGATAATCATCTATTAGCATACAATAGTGATTATTTGTATGAAACCCATCGACCCAGGTAGCCGGAAACTAATTTATTTATAATTAGAGTTGAAGGTTGACTTGTATAATAGTATCAGCATAATCTTTTCCTGGCGCCCATTTATACAAATTCGGAACGGATTACGTTGAAATAAATCATCAATATATTCAGTTTATTTCAAAATGGCGCCTCAAGTGAGGCTAAATTTGTTTTAAATTAGTTTATTTCAAGGTATTTATTTAACAAACACAATGTACAAAGGATTAATATTACAGTAACTTTAAATAAACAAACGTGACAATTGGAGTGTTTTCTACAATTTGTATTCTTCAACAGTTCATCAATTTACGAGTAAATGAACATTATTATTAACAGGTACGAGATCTTATGGCGGAAATAAATCTAAATGATGCTTTCGTCTTAAAATTATACATCATAGAAAAATCCCATTGACTGGGATCGGAACTTCCTGGCGATTAGAAAACAATGGTTTGATACATGACCTGCCACCACTCTTCCATGCATGTTGCTTTCCAGAAAAGTAACATGTTTATTAAAGCAAAGTGGCTTTTGAAACAGTTAACGCTGAGAGGTTTTATTGCATTCTAGAATAATTTTCGAGCAGTTTTGTGAAGATAGTTTTGAATGAGATCGTTAAACCCATTGTAATGCATCAAATGCAATATATCGAGTATTTTACGTATTGTGAGAAACACGAGGGGGATACACGTTTAATATTGGATATCTGCTTAAGAGTGTGTTAGTTCAATTTTGATTCTTAAATATTTGGATTGAAAAAATAATTGATAACTTTTTAAAGATTTTTTGTAGTTCCTATTAGAGAGAGAAATTATTACATTCTTCTCTACAGAATCAAATCATCTCTACTCTATTGAAATTATTATTAGATATGGAGCAGCATTTTCAAATTGTTACCCAACGTGCTAATCTGACACTGTAATATTGGACTTCGAATTCCATCACACCAAGTGGAATTTGAGTAATTTATGGCCTTTGTACATCAAAGGTATTCAGTGTCATAGTTTCCTTATTTTCAGAAAAGTACAAAATTCAGTGAATGAAATTAATTTTAGGATATGAAATAGACAACGTGCTTTCTTGGTATTGAGAAAGTAGTAATACGTTCAACGAAATATATTTTAAAGCACTTTACGATTTAATATAAAAAATAGAAGAAAATGGATAGCACATAGCAAATGGATAGCACTTGCAAATGGGTAGCACTTTACGATAATTCACTGAAACTTTTTATGATGTGATTTATAAGTTTGTATTGTTATCTCTAGTTGAGGTTTCTTCATTATCTCGTAATTATTAATTTAAACTAAATTATGTGTTTGTGCTAGCCAGAAAAAAATATTGCTATTTGACTCTTTCCTAACAAGACCTATTCTCAGAAATATTTTACATATTTCATAAATTAAGACTCTGAAAGTGTTTTAAAACGAATTATTTGTTATTTTACGGAATATTAAGTAAACATTTCTGTTCCATAATATTTTATTATTCTGATTTTAAACTCAACATATTTTTTTCCAATTCCCTCGTGATCATTTTTTCAAACATTTAATATGGAAATTATGATTTTCACAAGCTCAAATTTTCTACTGTCTATTGCATTCCCATTTAACACAGTCTCCGGAAAAAGGGTTTCCCATGATTGCTATTTTTATGGTGTATATCTTGACGAAACAGTAATTTAGAAAACATCGAAGAAATAAAATGTTGATAATGGAAGTCTTTCACTTGTAAATCCGGCACTCTTTTCCTGACTGTTCTGACTTCTACACAGTTCATTTCATTCAAATGCATCTCTCTTTACGACTTGTATTCTCCTTTGTGTTCTCAATCTCATTTTAGCCTCCCTACGAAATCAAGTACTCACATGGAACCTTATGTGAATGTACTATTTATGTATGTATGTGTGTGTGAGTGAATGTATGTCCGTATGCATTAGTGTATGTATGTACATGTGGATGTGTGTGTGTGTGGGTGTGTGTGTGTATTCGTCAGACAGTACATAATGCTCTCGCTTTTGCACGACACTGTTAACGTAGTTCACGCCCATAAAACCAGGGTGCGCACCGGACTGTATGGCGACCTCTCCTCGTCCGCGACACAGGATCGTATACCGGGAATAACAAGAAAACTTTTGCGAGGCGCGAGAATTCGCTTTGCGAAGAATCGAGTTTGAGCTCTGCGTCGCACGGTCGGCTCCCACAAAGGAGCCAAGTGCGCGGGACGCGATGAAGAAATTGCGAGGGATGCAAAAGTTTATACTGGTCCGCAGGGAAATAACTGAGAAATAAGTAGCGAAATAAAAAATAAAAATAAAACGGGAGAGAGCGCCATGCAAGATGCGAAGAACGCGTTTCGGAATTTTCGAGTAAGTAGTTTGCGAAGCTGTCGCTTCATATTCGTAACGTGATTTTGTACCGGAATATTATTCGGTGTGCTGCCTCACGGTTGGTTTTTTGCAGTCTTGTGAACTCCTCGGAAAAGAAGTTGTTATAGTGTAGCAAAACACATCTTGAGAATTTTGTTGCTGTCGTGTTATCGTTAAAGATTAGATGTATGATTTAATACAATGTCGATTACAAAAAAGGGTAAATATCTTGTAAGGTCTCACCAACCTTCATTCATATAAACTACGAGGTAAAACTACTAAATATATGGTTCTAAAGTTTGTAAGCTGTAATAATATTTAATTTGCCTGAATGCTTTAAATAAACATTGATTCTTTTATGTATCCTACTAATTAGAATTGAAAAGTAAATATTGGGTGCTGTAGATTTCCATTTTACACCAATAAATATTATTGCTATATCTCGGATGTTACCATCGTATCGTAACGTGATGTTTTTAACGGTGGAAATGAAGTCCAGGCTATTAGCTAAGGTATCCTGGGTAATGTGAGGTATTTTGTTTCCTTTTGGACACAATAATGGAGCAGAAATAGACGAGAAGTAACGCACAATGTTTGAGTGTTTTGCGTTGTGGATCCTGGCCTTATGTAGGTGCAAATTAAGACAGAAACTTGCACACAGTTAAAAATTTTAAATTAAGTATTGCTAGTTCCCATGAAAATACATATATTTATTGATACAACTTATGTGTACAAACTACCGACTTCTCTCGTATTTGTGCATCCATATTCATTAATACAGAAATAACCCTTTATGAGTCAATTTGTGTAAGATGTACGTACAAGATGCACTTATCTCTGAGTTGATCCTTTAGCACACCCTGCGTTGTTGAGATAAACATTTTGTCTTTATTACGTTTTGCATTTACTATAATCCAAGGTATTAAAGGGTATCGGGACATTTTGTTCATAAAAGGTAATAAAATACTAAGTTTTTTTGTCGTAGCTCTCTTTAGTATTTTTCGACAGGCAAATTCACAGTATTGTGTTTTTCATACATTTGTGTCTAGGAAGAATTAAAGAACTAACACACACGTTTATATGAATAATACAAGGCTAGGAAAAAGTTTAAAAATATACATTACTTAATTCTTTCAAGATAAATGAAAATACTTGTGAATACTGGCATTATTTATAACAAATGTTCCTGTTATTAACACGGTGAATAAATTACTGTGGATACTAAATGCCTGATAATTCTGTGTGTGTGTGTGTGTGTGTGTGCGCGCGTGTGTGTGCGTGCTTGTAAATATTCTTATTAACTAACAAGGGAAGTTTGATTAGTTTATATTGTATTATTTACATTGTAACTACCAAACAATTAGTGAAAATAAAATTCAAGTATATAGTATTATTGGTGAAGAAGAAACCTTTCTATTTGTAGCTTGTTTCCCGAGCAAAATTGTCGGACGCACTAAAGGCCTATGTACAAAATTTACAGAGGACGAGCAGGAAATATGATTTTCCCCTTCATTTCCTCGCAAGTTACAGATGTCAAAGGGTAAATTCATTAGAGAACAAAGATCTCACAAGAGCCGGCTGGACTTTGGAGCTCCTTTGGAGTGCTACCTGGTTGGAAAGAGAAGAGGAAGCAGAAGGAGATCGAAGAATTTCCATAGGTTTCATTACCGAAGTTTTCAACACGAGACTACCACCATAGTCATGGCAAAGGTCCCCCCTCCGTTTAAAGTCTCTCATTTCGTTTCAAAATGAGCATTCTCTTATAGTGAGAAATAGTAATCAACAAATTCAAAATTTCCGATCATTGGTATCATTTTCCCCCAAAGCTATTATTTGATGTGAAAACTTATTTGAGGAAGTAATGTTTATTTTCAAAAACATGTTATGGATTTAGATTCAAACGTAATTTAGCTACTTTCGAAAGCAGGAATAAAATTATATGGGGATCACGAAATACAACCCGCTTGTGAGGAATATCTATTCTAAAACTTCAAATTTGCATTTTGAACCATAAAATTTGAAACTGTCATCGTGAGTTCAACTTTTATCATTTTATTCTGGCCAGTGCGGAAAAGTAAATTTCGGCCCTGTAAAATTTCGAACCTGACCTTGGGCGTCTTCCGGCAATACCTACTCTCGTGTTCCATTCACCTCCATCCCGGATGCTCCAGCCTTTCACCTTCCAGTTCCCCGTTTGCAAGAGAGCGTGAACATAACATTGTTTGAGCTTGCTTGTATCCTCAATGCTGCTAACCGCGCACCGCCAAACACCATGTTAAACAGTCAGAAGGACGCTGATTACAGTTGCGGACTAACAAACGACATGGAAATGATGATGTAAACGTTTCATTATGAAACTAGCGGACGTCTTGATTACGTTTTCATTAAATAAACGACAGCAACTCTCTAAGAAGAGGAGTTAAAGTAATTAAAATTGAATTAATGTTTCAATAGTATTTTTCCTCTTCCATTGCCTTTTGTTGAGTGTATGGCAAATATAAATTAATGACGAGTCCTGGAAATCGTATGTAATGTTATTTACACGAAAGTCATCGTACTACAAAGCGAGATTAGAGAATTATCAAACGAGATCATTAGACCAAGTTTGATTACTAGGCCAGTCAAATGTTATCTGGAAAGTAAATTAATATTTTTTTCTTATCGCTTTTATAAGTTTTTTGAGATGCTAAATTCGGAATTTTAAGTTTGCCACCTCAAAAAATGGCAGCTTTACAGAAAAAATGGCCGAAAAGGGAAATTCGCACTTTTTTCAGTTTTTCACTTCGGTCCCGACAACATTGTGCGTTATAAGGCTTTTTGTGCAAAACTAGAGTGGACAAAATTAATTAACTTCAAAATTTGATGAACGGATCAGGCGCTAGACCGTGCTGAAAACGGCGAGTGTTAGGTTTCTGATTAAAATGGGAGAAGAATCCTCTCCCCCTATATTATCTCTCGGTGGCAATAATGCTTTGAAACGTTTATTGGGAATATATTATGTTTATTGTTAAATAATTAATATTATGCTACTCGCGAAACCAGTAGAAACGCTTGGTATATTTGTATATCCCAGTCTTAATTACCAAGCCAAGAGAAAAGAGAAGAAATAATGAGTTTGTACATTACATTGTTCATATAATACGTTTCTAATTTATTTGTGAAAACATTCATAAAGGCTAATCTTGTGAAGGTGCAAATCGTGAACATCAAGTGTGTTCATGACCTTCATGTCAGTATATTGCCGCCACAGGGGACGATAATGCCAGTATTGCAATACGGCGATAAAACAAATCAGCACCACGATGCTGCCCCTCTCGAAAGCGTCTAATGCTAGTCGAAAATGAGACGCAGGTCCGTCATGTGAGACAGGGTGGCTCATGGTGAGTTTCTGCAAACCAGTGCTTATTGGATCCCCGCGCGAGCGCGCGCCCAATAAGCAGTGGTTTGCAGAAACTCGCCACGAGTCAACCTACGTCACGTCACGGACCTGCGTCTCATTTTGCGACGAACCTAAATAAATGGTGAACGCGCTGCCGAATTCGTCATCTAGTCTTTGTGCTCGTGCAAGGGGTGCTCTAGAGTTGCTACCGAATGTGAGATTGTCCGGAACGACCTCTTGGATCCTTGCATCTCTCCCGACACCACGCTACAACTGATTGTCTCCAAGCAACCGGCCACGTGGCAGACTGCTTTTTCTTTTTTTCTTTTCATTTTTTGATACATTTATTTCCTGTTCTATTGTATACATTTTCAGAATGCTAAATAAAATTATACAGAACATTTTGAATATGCTAGAATTCAGATCATAATTATTGATAATTATAAATGTTATTATAAATTTAGAGTTTTAAGAGAAGGTTTATTTGTAATAATGTAGAAAATTATTTACGGAGGGTGAAATATATTTTTGGGGAAGCGAGAACGAATTCGTTTTATGTGATAATTTTTTCCCAGATCGAAATGTTGATAAGGAGGATAATTTGTTAAAGATTTCAAGAAATTAGAAGATTGATTAATGATAAATGTCTTTATTAGTTGTGTTTGTAATTTTTTATGTGTGTTTGTTGGAGATGAACCATTCAGCTTTTAGAATTCTCCGTAAAAATTTGTTTTCATTAGTTTGTATTTTCTTCATGTTCGATGCAGATGCATTACACCAAATTGGGCATGCGTATGTAAGTGATGTTCTTATTGCCTTGAATATTGACATATTGTTGAATATGAACCTTTCAGCCTTAAGCATTCTCCGTAAAAATTTATTGTGAATAGTACACTAAACTGAGCATGTAAATAATGGTCTTATTTTTGCCTTGAATATTGATGTAACACAATCAATTTGTAATTGTGGAAATTTATTATTTAAGGGGTATAATTGTGATATTTTTTTGATAAGTTTTATTGGCCATATATTATCTTCCATCAAAGGTATATTTATATTATTTATTTTGAGACATGATGGATTAGTAGGAAATCGTTCCCTTCGCCCATGGCTGCTCAGGTGGGCGACCCTCATGGAATCTCCTGCCCAATGAGTTTCTGCAGACTGCTGGTGTGATCCATTGGTTGTCATTTCGGCTCGACGGGAGGGGAGGGAAATCCCTCTGGTGTTATCGGCTCAGTCCAGTTAAAGACAAGTGGTACGCTGATCAGTTGGAAACGGGCAGCCACGGGTAAACTGGCCTTACAGCCCTCCCTTACCTGATGTGCAACGTAGACCCATGTTTGCAGGAGATCTGTTAGAATTTGAGTGAAGTATGTTTATTAGTGTACGTTTCAGCTAGTTTGTAAATCAAATAGCTTTTTAAAATGTATAAATATAAATCAGAATGAATACATCAGGATTATATAGTATTAAAGATAAAGAAAAATATATTTAAGCAATTTATTTAACGATCAGTAGTGAAACGATGTTTCCGAGTTTGTTTTGACGTCCGGAAAGAGCTCTTTCCGTTGATATTATCTTTGTTGGACTCCAGCGCATTCCGGGCTGGGAGGCTTCTCCTCATCAATTCTTTTCTGCCGAGCGCCCAAGACGACCCTTGCTCCGAGGAGGGAAGGGCATGACGAGAACGGCTCGCAGAAGAGGCAGGGAGGAGAAAGCGAAGCATTACAAGAGGACGTGGTGGGCGGGTCAGCTGTATAAGCCGAGACGTGCAGAGAGGGAAAGGAAAGGAGGAAGGCGGGGAGGTCTGAGAAGGCGAGGAAGTCTGGTAAGAAGGAAGGAGCAGGAAGAGCGGATGAAGGAAAAAGATCTGGGAAGGCGGAGAGGTCTAGGAAGGCGGGGAGCTGGTGGGAGCTTCCTGGTTGGGGAAAACCCCGCCAGCCGATGTTAGATCGGCGCCAGATCTCTTCATCCAGCGGGGGAAGATCACCGCCACCTCCAAAGAATAACAAACATTCACTACACTTACGAGACGACCTTATCCGTTGACGCGCCTGGAAACACAGATCAATCAGTGGAAGGCAGTGAGTTCTGAGAAGGCGGGGAGGCCTGGTAAGAAAGAAGGGTGGATGCGTGGAGTGGGGATGTATAGGTAGAGGTCAGTGAAAGCAGGTAAGGAGACGAAGGCGGAGAGAGTGTGAGACTGAGGCGGCAGCTGGAACGGTGGTGATTGTACGGGGGGTAGGGGGCGGGGCGTCGGGTGAAGAGAATATCTAAGGCAGCCAGGCGGCGCGGGCGGAGGTCGCGGCGACTGCTCTAAGTCGGAGCTCAAGCGGCCGCCACTGCGCGACAAATGGGGCCGAGAGCGGCCGGGGGATGGGAAGGGGAGGGGGAGGGTGGACCCGGGACCGGCGCGGCGGACCGCGGCCATCGCTCAAGGCGACGCGACGGGTCGGGGTGGGGCGGGCCGGGACGGGACAGGACGGGGCGGGGAGGGACGTGGCGGGGCACGGCACAGCGGGACACGGAGGGGCAGGACGGAGCGGGCCGATGTGGGGCGGGGCGGAGCGGGGGGCGGGGCGGGGCGGGCCGGGTCGAGCCGGGACGGGGAAAGGAGGGGCGGGCTGGGCGGGGCGGGGAGGACTTGTCGGGGCACGACGGGGCAGGGCGGAGCGGGGTGAGGTGAGGTGGGGCGGGGCGGAGCGGGGCGACGGAGACACCACGGAGGCGGTAGCCGGGCAAACAAGAGCGGATTGCCTTCTGATGATTCGTTTGGCCTCTTGCCCTGTCGTCATCACTGTCGACAACGTTCTCATGGGAGACGGAGATTGTAAGTAACGTAAGTCTGATTCAAGATTAAGCAATACAGGTTACCAGGAATGCGATTTTTCATTTTAACTCAAAGAACATAAAAACCTGTTGTTGGAGTAAATAGGGCAAATGCTGTTTGTTTAGAATTGTATATGTACGACTAAGAAGAGTTTAAATACCAATAGAAGCTGAAACATGCATTCACGGACATAGTTCTGAGTTACGTCATCATGAATCTCAGCTCTTATAAAACACACCAGCCTTCGAGCACAGTTGCATTTCCTAGATAATTTTTTATGATTACTTTCGACAAAGACGTCATGAAAACAAGGCAGAAAAAATTGCTAGAGAAAGAAATAATGAAGGAAATGAGTCAATGCCAAATGAAGACAAAATGTATTGGTAAATCATGTAAAATGGTTGTTTAAAACTTGGTCTGCATATTCCACATGTCATGTTCAAATTATATGAAATGCCACTAGAAAACTATCTACAAAAAATAAAGTAGGACGACGATCATGGTTAACCGCGAAGACGATTGCTGCGGAGGAGGGGAGGGGGCACGGACGAGCGAGACGGAGAAAACAGGACTGGATAGTGTGTAGATTTAAGGGAAGAAATAACAATATTGATATAACAGCCGGTATAACGGTAACGGTTTTGACCGTATAAGTAGGGACACTGTACTAAATTCAGCACGAATAACGAGAGCCAACAGTAAGAAAAATAACGCGAACAAAACAAGAGCGCCGAAAACAAATGAGCGACTGTTAAGGCATTACGGTGAAAAAGGAAAACACGGCAAAAACGTTATAAGACAGAAGGCTGTGTTTATAAACGAGAGCAATTTACGAAGCGCAAGCGTTGACGACTACGGTCCGAGAGCAACGCCCTCTCACAAGCAGAGGAGGAGCAACAGCGCTGACCACAAAACGCGCGACTAGGCGAAGGCGTCGTCCTCAGTGGTTACGGCAAGGGGTCGTTCGGGCGACGTATCGCCAAGCTACGACGCCATGCTTCACTCGCCGACTACGTAATGAAATTTACTCGCGCAAGCTTGCCGAATCCGGAGTCTTTCGCTAATCGCGAGGAAGTACTCCCCGTAGTTCTTTTGCTCCGTATTTTTCTTTCTTCCGTCTCCGCGCAGCAAAATAAAGGACCTCCTCGGTCTCCGCGGAATCTTGAAGAATACTTCTTTCTTTAGTCTAACTGGAGTGTAAAGAAACACGCCCGAGACTGCGACAAATAATTACCTCTGCGCGGAACCAAAGAAGGAAGGGGGAGAGGGAGAGAGGAGGAAGAGGGGAGACAAATCGCGGAGGCGTGACTGAAATAGACGCTATTCACGAGGGCGCCCATTGTGGGCGTCTGTGTGGAAGACAAAAGCACCACCGCCGATACCCGCACTGTGTTTCGCGGCGGTCTCATAGCAGGTGTACGATCTATGACGAGTTCACACTGACGACAAAAGGCTCATTAAGTAAACTTGGCTACGCGACGGAGAATAGGCTACTTGTTCTAGTTTTGCTGTATTTCGTTCTTTTCATTAATCACGAAGCACTTTCACTGAAATTACTGAAAAAGCGGGTAATGTATTCTGTAGCATACTATTGATTTGTCGTATTTTTCGTTGTATCACTCCTGCAATTACTACATGCACTTTCGAACTGTTTTTCTCTCGATATATTCCATTAATTTTATTTATTTTCTGTTATTGTTAATAGCTTTTTTCCTCTGTTGATTTGCATTTCAAATAACATAATCAAATCATTAGGTTTTAATGATTTCAGATGATGCGCTTTATTTAAAATTCAGGTGTTGTATTCAAATTATTTCATTTTGAAAATATTCTTCAAAATATATACATTGTTTTATACACAAATTTCAGAAAACGGACAATACAAAATAATAAGTTTGTATTTAATTTCATTTCCCATTCAGAAGTTCGGGGGCTTTTATTTTCACTCCACCTTGTGCCAACAACCATATTATAAAAGCAAAAATCCTATAATTTGTTTCTGTTGCTCAATTATTTCTTTACTTCTTAGCCTATGATTTATGTTTCCTTTTGCATTCCTTCGCTTCAAAAATGCCATGAGGAGTTAATATCAGCAGGTAGATGGAAGACCATGGCGAAAAAAGAATCGTGATCTGTTTATAAAATACATCCCTGACTAAATCTGAACGGAAAACGCAAAAATAAACTATGTTTTGATTGTTTTGTCAATCACTGCTTAAAGCTTTGAAAGATAGGAGGCTTCCAGTTAGTGGTCCAGATATTTAATATTAATTATTTATTTTAATTAAATATAATATAATTTAAAAAATTCCGCCTCATTGAATACAAGCTTCTAAGGTTTCAGATTCTGCAGAATTGTAGTTGCTTATAATGCAATCGTACACGAGACCGGAGTCGATTAATATTTTAAGTCCTTGACCCTAGGTCTGATCATTGCTACAAACACGCGTTAACACGAACACTGCGAATTCCATATACATCTTTCACTAATAAAGTTTGAAAGAAAATGAATTGCCTGTGTCGTGATGACGTAGGGGAGGGAGGAGAAAAAAGGAATACCGGATTGAATTCTGTTGCGGATTTATTCAGCACCTTATAGCAAGTTCAATATGACATTCCCTACGACCGATACACAATACAAGTTCTCAGTGGGTCGCCATGAAGGGGAGGGTGGCGAAGGCAGGTAGGCTGGCGGCGTTGATTCCCGCCGCCATCAACGATTGATGATTGATTATTTCGGGATTCCAAGAGCGTCAACTTCTATGTGTCTCGTAAGTGTATTGCATGTTTTTCTCAAGGGTGGCGGTGGTATTGCCCCCGATGAATGGTGATATTCAGCGCCGACCCACTCGTCGACTTGCGGGGATTTTCCTCCCAGCGTCGCACCGCCCCAGTCGGGACAAGCTCCAAGCTCCTGGCAGATTTCCCGGCGTAGTGCGTGTAAATGTAAGTGTGAGGAGTCAAAATAGCGCAAAGAAGAGAAAAAAGATTATGCGCGTCCCGTGGCCGGTTTGTTAGGGTACTGATCCAGAATTTTTCTGGTTATATAATGGGAGAAACTACGTGAAACTACCAATCTGAGCAGCTAGCTTCTTGGATCCTCCTATAGACAATAGCTGAACACGACCTCGTTATCAAGCAAGTGTCGGAAATCGTGCCACCATCGGGACTCGAACTCTAGGAACTCCCGGTCAGAGGCACTGCAGTGACATCAGTTGATGCCCTGAGCCACCTCAGCCGGTACCGTGGTGAATACGAAGGCCACCGCCAAGAGAAGGTTATGGAAGTGCGGAAGCGAGCGACAAGTGAGCGGTCGTGTGCGGATTTCACATGTCGCCGTGTCAGTCCATCCCTGTGTCCGCGGGAGTAGTTTCGCCTGGGTTGCGTGTCACGCATAGGGGTGCAAGGGGGTGTGGTCGAGCGGCGAGTTGGGCCATCTGGAAGTGATACACGTACCATTGTGCATCGGAGCAGGCGAGCAAGCTTGCACAACACAACCTGCTTTGTTTCTTGACCACAATAGCGCTAGGTGTTGAATGGTCTGAATTTAATTTTATTCAGACCTCGACGTGATCAGACCATCCGCTAACTGCTAGTGTTTTTTAATTCTTTTTTTTTTACATATTTATCTTTCGTTATGCCATTCTGTAATGACATAAAGCAACCAAACATCAATGAAAGGCCACTTTTCGTGACCGGCGGCTATTAAGGAGTTTAATGGTAGCCTCTAATGCATTATTATTTCACGCTCGAACAAAATTGTAACAAATGAAATAGTTGCAGAAAAATTGGCGTATAGATACTCCAATTACGTCGTTTCTTACGAGAACTGAACAAGTCCAAAGTTCCATATTTTGAGACCAAAAGATAAAAATGAAACATTGAAGAAACTCGCCAGAAGAGATGGGAAACAGTTCAAAAATACAGCTGGAAAGCTTGCATCTAGTAGAACAATGGGAGAGGATTTCAAATTATAAATTATTACATTTTAAATTCGAAGAAATGGGAGAAAAGGTGGTAATCATACTGTGTAGCTTAGTAAAGTAAATGGTAGCCTAGAACGTAAATAGAGCTCCATTTACACCAACGGCCAACCAAATTTCAGGTTATAATTTCACTTATTCGTTGTTTGCTAGATGCTCACATCATTGTTGCTTTTACAATTTTCACGAAGGTACTAGAAAGATAATCTTATTGGACTTTAATGAAATGAGAGTCAAGAATTTTCAGGATTCTTAATTGTGTGGAGAAATATATACTTCTTTAATCGTAAGGAAGAGACCAAGAAATGCTGAAAAAATATCATGAATAGTTTATATTAACTTCTTTACCTACGAAGATCGATGAAGAGGGAAATATTTTCCAGCTTGTCAGAATGTATCCGTTTGTTGTCATGGCATTACGCAATGTCTGCTATACAAACAGAAGCAAATATTTATTGACTGGGCTTTTAATGGCTTTGCCAAAGCATAAAAGGGGTTCACATCACAATTGACTCAAAGAGACATCAAATTACGATATAAAAATAATTGAGTGTCGTTTATTTTCTGCCCGAAAATGTCACTATTCGTTTCGACATAACCGACATAAGAGGTTCCTTTCTCAGGATCTAACTGTTGTCAATATGTCCGAGACGTTCTTGGAACAGGACTGGAGTAATGTTGCCTTTAAGGCTTATTGGTGTTTTTAAAACTTGTATTTCAGATGGGAATCCTTGTGCAGGTACTTGTAAATTTTGTGACTACAAAATCAATACTGAAAACAGTGCAGTCTGATAAAGAGAGACAGAGGTTAAAAATCAAAATGGAGCTCCATTTAAGGCAAGCGAAGCTCTTTGCAAAGAAAAGCAAAGGTACAAAATAAACTCAAAGAGGGAATCGTAGCGTGCATACCCTTTGATTTTATGTAGAAACTTCCTCTGCCAAACAGACTATCGAATGCTACCTTTTGCTCTAGACAGCTTTTATACAATGTGTTTTGTGTCCTTTCAAGTGGCAATGTAGTACGTTTTCTAATATAAATTTCGGAGAAACCAAACACGTCCAGAATGCGTTTCCCATTTATTCGTACATGGAGCTCAAATACGTATGAGCATCTAATTTCAAAATGTCATCAATTTATTACTATGCACTTCTATGAATATATGTAAGAAGTTTTTTGTGCCTTTTAAAAACCTCGAATTTGAACTAATTTGGTTCGGGTGAAAAATTCTCAATTTAAAGCACATATATTTCTTATTTAAATTATATTTCCTTTTATGGTGTTAGAAAAGAATTGAACGTAAATCGCTGGTTATGATGTAAACCTCCACTATCACTTCGGATTATAAACTCCAACTACGGTACCGGGAGCGGTAGCTCAGTGCATCAACAGATGTCACCGGGAGGTTCTAAGTTCGAGTCCCTAGCTTTTCAGCTAGGTCGAATTCAGCTGCTGTCTGGAGGAGAATTCTAGCGGCCGGCTTCTCTGATCGGTAGTTTTCCGTGGTTTCTCCGATCAACACCAGGAGAATGCCGGAGCAGTACCCTAACAAACGGGTCACGGCGGTGCCCCGCTGGTGGGAGAGTCCTGGTTGGGGGAAACCCCACTAGCCGACGTTAGGTCGTCACCGGATCTCGCCATCCAGCAGGGGAAGATTACTGCCATCTCCCGAGAAAAAAAAACATGCATTACACTAACGGGACTAATGACCAAAGCAGTTGACGCGCCCGGAAACACGAAAAAATCAATGAATCAATCAATCCAACTACGTCCGTTATTTGGCCTACAACGAATGGCCTAAGGATGTCACCACCTATTTCACACTGACTTTCGCTTCCACGGGCTGTTTAGCCGCTGCACCTCGGCCTGGCCGCCTGGCGGCTCGGCGGCTTGGCGTCGGGGCGCTGGCTGTGACAAATGGCGGGGGCGGCGCCGCGCCCTTGACGCGTGAATGTGTTGCCGTTTTTCACCGCCGCCGCGCGCCGTCGAGGCTTCCATGCGTCATCGCCCGGCTCCCCTGCGGCGGCGGAGGTGCCGGAGCGCGATAGCGGCGCCGCGGCGCCGGTGAGACGGGAGGTGGCGACAGCGCCTGCGCCCTCCAGTCAGACGACGCTCGAAAGAAGGGCGCGGCTCCGAAGGTGTGAAGATATGCTTAGCTTGGAGGCAACTGGCGAGCTCAAGAGGATCCAGTTGCAAGTGCATTTTATAGGTTTTAACTTTTGACGGTGTTCAACTACGCCTACAGGATGGCTTGCGCCTTCATTAATGGAATTGGCAGGAAAATTGAATGCTGGATGAGCCCAATAATAAGAGCAGATATTCACTCGTTTTAGTGTTGTTATAATATATACCCGACCGTATTACCAATATCGGTGATGTATAGTTAATTATTGGGTCAATGATGTAAGAGGAATGCAAATCAAACTGTGAGAGTTCCGAACGAAGAGGCAGCAAAGAAATTCTATTTATGTATTTCCAATATATTTAGTTTAACGTACAGTTGCAGATTATACAGACTCTAAACAGGTGGGGTAGAAACGAGAAGCGTCAAACCAGTAAAAATGTAATAGGATGTTAAAAAAGATCTCATCCTGTAGAAAAAATGTGTCACACAACGTTTCTTTGCCCAACGTTTTAGCTTTTAAAGCCTTAACATGCTTTGTTTAGGAGATATTTAACGATATAAGTTCAAAAACGAAGGAGAGTGTTGCGGGTTGCATTTGGCTTCAATATTTAAATGCTTATTTTTCAACAAATACTTCATATTTTTGAAGTCCAACTGCAATTTGTCACGTCTCCGTGAAGTTTTCTTTCTTTAGAGACCTCATTTATAAAGGTTGATGGCGTGTGCGATCCGCAAAAAACGTATGTACACCACAAAAAAAAAAAAAAAGGAAAAATGAATGAATTGAATTAAATTGATTTTATCAACATATTCTCTCGTAAAGGAGTGTTTCATTTGCCTCTAACTCAGTATTGCATTATAACTTTCTTTCAAAAAGTGACGGCGACTTTAGGATTACGTTTCGGAGTAAAGGCTTAGTGAGGGATAACAAAATCCCCTCCTCGCGGGTGCGAAGACAATTTTGAATCGCCTTCTATTGGAATGCTATCCAAGGACGGACGTTGCTCCTTCAGTCATAACATCAACAGGACATATGTTACTGGGGATGTGTCATGTGGGAATATTATTTATGTTGGGGTAAAGATAAATCTGAGTGTGTATTATTAGAGCGTGTAGGAATTAGAATACACTAGAAGAAATAGTTATGCAAAGCTATGGGTGAATGAGGTTAAAGAGAAATGAGAGTTCTAGGAGTCCTCCAACATACCTTCTGCATAGTCAATGCCTGAACGGATGTGTGACTTCCCGTATTGACATGTACGAGTGTAATACCAGCTCGCAATTCTCTGCGCAACCCTTGACTTGAGAAACGCACAGGGTCACATGCCCGTCTTCAAAGGGCGGCTTTTTGTTCGTCGAGTGCATTGCGGGACGTAGAGCGCTGTAAACGGCAACGAGTGCGCGAAAGAAGGCACTTCGCCGAGTCCCCGTCGAGGTCTGTCTCTGTGAGTGGATTGGCTCAACTGAACTGAGTTCGCTTCCCGCCCTTGTCAAATGCAGGATAGTGCGGCGTCTGAACGCGCTAAACATTACGTGACTTCTCTTATTGAAAATCTTGCCAGCATTTTTCGCCTCTTGCTTAGAGCCCATGGTTTCCAATATATTCCGCCAGAATCCAGTAGTGCTGCAGCAAAACTGGTACCTAATTTATTCGCTATAGGTCAATAGCGGTGCATAAGATAAAAAAATCATCTAATAGCAATGTGTTGTAAAATAAAATGAAAGAAAATTATAGTATTTTGTTAAAATTTGAAACAATTACGTTAAAAATAATAATATTAAACACCATGGTTTATATAAAATTGATCTTTTCCCTCTTTCGCAAGTATTGAATATAAAGAAAGCCCGGGCAACGCCGGATATTTTGCTAGTTTCTTATGTTAGTGTGTTTGTGGCTTCAATAATCTAATGGTTAGCGTAGCTATTATATCTAACTTTGCAGGTTAAAATCCGATGGAAGCCGGGGACTATTAAGGGCAAAACGTCCGTCATTGGGGTGCTTCGGAGGGGAAAGATAGCCAACTCTCTCATGTTATAGATTTAGTAGGTGAAAAAGTTTCTCAAGTCTAAAAGAATCCTCATAACTAAACCCAGAATTGCCCAAGTGGTATCTTCTTTCTCTACTAGATGGTGATGGGAGCGTAGAGAAATTTGCGTGGCGAGACGGAAGAGCGGGCATGATGGCCAGAGTCTCGCCATGTAAAGTTGAATTTATTGAAATTGAATTTAGTTATCTTCTTTTCCGATAATGCATTGAATGTTCGGGACATTAAAACTACATTAGCATATTACTTATATCATTGAATTCCACATTTTCATTGTTCTGAGATATTTGATTATAAAGTTTGATACTGTGTACATTCATACCCCGCATTTTGCTATGGAATTTCTTCACTTTATTATCTCACTCTTGCAAGTTCTAGTAACGAACAGAGGGACACTAACTTCTCGAGCCATACAAAACCTGCTGGTAGTTTCTTAGCTGCTTCTGCCTAGAATTCGTACGAATTTCACTTTATTCCCTATTTATTCATTAGGAGTTAGTAGCAACAAAGGTAAATTACTTCAATGAAAAATCTGTTGTTTTAGCGTGTCGCTAAAAAAAAAAAGAGCGTAATCACGAGACTCGAATTCTTGTTTATAAAGAAGTTTGAAACAATAGATATGTCTCTAGTCGTCATACACAAGTCATATAAGCATCTATAAAGATATACTTTCAGGAAACACTGATAGATTGTTGTGGCTTGAAACTAGTTGTATTTTATTTTGTAGATCTTACAATCTCACTGTTTCCATCCTTCTATAATTTAGGGTAGGTGGTCACGAGTAGGTCGGCGCCAGATCTCACCATTCAGTGGGAAAGGATCATTCGGTCTAAAATATTCACCACACTAACGTGATATGATCATATCAGTTGACCTGCCCAGCAACACCAGTCAATCGAATTCTTCGCGCAAACAAACGCTGACGCCACCTACTTCTCCGCCGGTCCCGTACCGTGAGAGTTGACTTAGTGCATCAACTGATGTCACTGCAGTTCCTCTGACAGGGAGGTACTAGGTTCGAGTCCCGACGGTGGCAGGATTTTTTACTCTAACTTGTCTGCTCGATCGAAGTCAGTCGCTGACTGGGGAAGAATTCTAGCGGCCGGTTGCTCTGATCGGTAGTTTTCCGTGGTTTCTACGATCAACCCCATGTAAATGCAGGAGCAGCACCATAACAAATGGGCCATGGACCGCGCGCGATCATTCCTACCTCTTCCTTGTTCTATCTTCTTCCCTTACACACATTTACATTAATATGCACTACACTACTACAGGAGGGAGAACGTTTGGGAGCTTAGAGCTTGTCCCGGCTGAGGCGGTGCCCCGCTGGTGGGAGAGTCCTGGTTAGGGGGAAACCCCACTAGCCGACGGTAGGTCGGCGCCGGATCTCACCATCCAGCGGGGAAGATCACCGCCATCTCCCGAGAAAAAAACATTCACTACATTGACGGACTAATGACCTAAGCTGTTGACGCGCCCGGAATCACTAACAGCCAACCTACCAATTCACCGGTCCCGGCGGCGAGAGATTTCGTGGCGCCCCCACCTGGCTTGCAGCGCGACCCGACCCCAGGGCGAGGAGGCGGGGTTGAGGAACGAGGGCAGGGGGGGCAGGGAGGGAGGGGAGAGCCCGGGGCGCGTTGTTTGCCTCGCAAACACTGCGGCCGCGCACCCCCTTCCTGCGTTGGGCCCCGCCTCCTCTCTCCCCCTCACTCACCCCTCAACCGCCCATCCCCACCCACCCCCACCCGCTCCCGCCCAGCCCCCGGCGCGCAGTGGGTCACACGTGGCCAGGAAGTGAGAGAAGGGGAGACATGTGGAAGGAAAATAAATGATTGTATGTTGATATTTGGTGTGACGAAATATGAAAATGAAGTACAACTAAATAGAAACAGTGGAACTAAATAGGAACACTTTTGAAGTACTTTGACAATGGTAAAGAAACTTTGTACGGAATACATAACATTATTATAATTTATAGCAATATATCATCAACACTAACTTTATGAAATCCTGTCTATTAAGTGCAGTATTGTTTGCGAGCATTGTGATGACCTCATTTGGACTCGTAAGTTGCTGTTATGTGGGTGAACAGAAGACTCGTGTGTGTAAACTGAAGAACTGAAGTGAACTGAAGACAGGTTCAGCGTGTATTATTGCAAATTGGTTGCTCGTTGTTGCGATGGTACAACAAATTACTTCGAACAAATTTCTTTTTCCTATACTTTTTATGGAATCACTTTGGTACTATTTCGTATTTTCGTGAAAAATTTGTTACGTGAAACCTTTAACGCACGACCACGTACACCAAATTGCGCAAGTATCTCGTAGCACACTTTTTGTGTTTATCATTTTAGTTTACTTTTTTCTTTTTTCATATGTCAGAAAATCATATACACCAAAGGTCATGCAGAAAAAAACAATTTACGAATCATTTTTTTCTAAATATATTACAATTTGCTGTTTCCACTGCTGCTTTGCAATCTTTGAATTATATCGAATCACGTACTTGTAACAAGAACTCGCATTAATTGTTTGTTACATACCACACATTTTTATTCAAGTAACCCTGTTGTACAACATGTGGAATAAATGAAATTTCTGTAATTTAAATTCTGTGACCTAATGCCATAATGTTCACATAACTCCAGAAAAACCTTTTGGCTGGATTGCGATCATTTTCACAGGTGGGAATTGGTAATGTAGATCGCATAATTTTCATTATGATGAGTCGCCAGCTCTCAGTAGTCCTAATTACGCAACAGAAGTTTTGTAGACCAAGAAGTCGTACGTTTGAGAAAGACTGCATTCGCATTCGCCAGGTGTTGGTCGAAAAAAGCACCGAAAACTCCTGCTCACAGCGACCGGCCATTAGAATTCTCCTCCTGAATTCGATCTAGCTATCTAGCTAGTAATGAAAATCCTACCACGATCAGGCGTAGAACCCTAGAACATCCCCGCCAGAGGCACTGCACTGACATCCATTGATGCTCTGAGCCACCGCAGTCCGTGGTTTCGTTGGCGAATGTCATTTCATGACGTTTTCCTGGCATTTGGGCGCAGTGTGCGCGGGCGGGGCTCAGCTTCCAGCGGCGGCCGCGCTCCATATTTCACGTGCCACGACGCATTCCGCCGACGGGCTTTTATTCCTGCCCTCCCCTCCCTCCCCCTCCCCCTTCCCCACCCCCTGCGCCGCGAGTGGGAGGGCGCTCTCGAATCAGGCGATGCGCAGTCTCCGCCCGCGACGCGCGTCGCGCTGTTTGATTGGACCACGTCAGGGCGGCAGCGTTAGAATTTTATGACGTAGGCCTGGATTGAAGAGTCTCTTGGAAGTATTGTTTGGGTTCGTTGGTTGGTTAGTGATTCAGGGCACGTCAACAGCTAAGGACATTAGTCCCGTAAGTGTAGTGAATGTTGTTTGCTTCGGTAGATGGCGGTGATCTTCCGCCGCTGGATGGCGAGATCCGGCGCCGACCTACGTTCGGCTAGTGAGGTTACCCCCTAACCAGAACTCTCCCTCCAACGGGGCACCGCCCCAGTCGGGACAAGCTATAAGCTCCCGACCGGTCTCCCGGAATATGTGGTAGTGTAGTGCATGTTAGTGTAAGTGTGTGTGTAAGGGGGAGAGGATAGGACATAGAAGAGGAAGGGAAGATCGCGCGCGGTCCGAGGCCAGTATGATAGGGTACTTCTCCGGCATTCGCCTGGAGTTGATGACTGAAGAAACCACGAAAAACTACCAACTAGAGTAGCCGGCCGCTAGAATTCTCCTCCAGACAGCGACTGAATTCGACCTACCTGAAATGCTAGCGTCTAAAATTCTGCCACCGTTAGGACTCGAATCTAGGACCTCCCGGTTAGAGGCGCTGCAATGACATCAGTACTGAGCTCTGGGTATTGTTTGGGTTGTTCGCTCTCTTTTCAAAATGAATTGAAAGGTACAGAAAATGTAATAGAAGCGATCGGAAATCTTTCTGCCGGGTGGATGGTTCGGCTACATCAGGCTGAAATAATTTTTGTGTTATTTTAAATTTGAATGGGAAATTTTATTAATGGTCAGGACGAAACATCAAAACGAGAGATTTCTGAAAAATGTATGCGGATATTCCTTGTACACGTGGTTTGCAATGATTTCCACAAGCTGAAATTCCGATGTTTTTCGTTTTGAGAATACCTTTTCGTGTAATTAAACGTTCATCACTACATGAAACGCAGGCTAATATTGGAATATTTTCAAAATACCTTCGAAAAGCGATAGTTAAGAGTTATTCAGATTTGAGATTTTTTCAACTAATGTAATTAAGTATTCTTGTACAGTTACTGTTATCGTTTCTAGAAACGAATTGAAAATATAACAACGAAAATTAAATCAATTTTTTCTTGTAGGCCGTACCTTTTAATTCTTTGTCACATTTTCCTCTCTTTACCCTTTTTCTTCAGTTTCTTTATGTTATCGGCGTCCTAGCTAATATTAATGCCCAATTATGATTCCAGAAGAAGCAACATGACGAAGCGTTTAATATACAACGCAATGCGGTGTGCATTAATATAACATCAATTAAAAGTATTCAACTAAATTTATTATACCCATTTTAATAGAATGAAACAGAAAGAAGAAAATTTTAAAAAATATAAAACCAATAAAAACATAAACTGAGTGAAAATGAAGATAATTCTTTAACAAAATTCTACATTTTTGTTATTTCTACAGTTCAGATATGTCTCTTAGAAATTACTGGGAAGTCGGAACAAACATTCCGAAGCAGATACCAGGATCGGTAGCTCAGTGCATCAACTGATGTCACTGCAGCGTCTCTGACCGGCAGGTCCTAGGTTTGAGTTCCGTCGGTGGCAGGGTTTTCGACTCTAGCTTTTCAGCTAAGACGAATTCAGTCGTTGTCTGGAGGAGAATTCTAGCGACCAGCGGCTTTTATCGGTAGTTTTCCGTGGTTTCTCCGATCAACACCAGGCGAATGCCGGAGCAGTACCCTAGCAAACGGGCCACGGACCGCGCGCGATCTTTCCTTCCTCATCCTTCTCCTATCCTCTCCCCTTAAACACACACACTTACACTAACGTGCACAACTCTACCACATATTCCGGGAGACCGGTCGGGAGCTTAGAGCTTGTCCCGGCTGGGGTGGTGCCCAGCTGGTGGGAGAGTCCTGGTTAGGAGGAAACCCCGCTAGCCGACGGTAGGTCGGCGCCGGATCTCACCATCCAGCGGGGAAAGATCACTACCATTTCTCGAGAGAAAAACATGCACTACACTTACGGAACTAATGACCAAAGTCGTTCACACGCCCGGAAACACAAAATAATCAAATCAAACCGAAGCTGATGTTATTCTAATAGCTAGGTGGCGCTGACGTGGACTGCTCTGTTTGCAAGCGAAGAACGCTCTTGAGATCCATTTATCACCCGTCTGCGCGGAATTTCGTGCTCCCCGACGTGGGGAGCAAAATACTTGGACACGGATCATTGTCCACTTCTTGAATCTGCGGAGGCAAACGGTCGGAGAAAAGCAAGGGAAAACTTAAGGAAACTCTTAACTAATACGCTTCTAAAGTAGATCGAATGAATATTGATATGTCATGATGGAAATAAGCACTTATTTGATTGTTCAGAAAAAAGAAGCATGACTTATTCGTCGTTTCTGTATGTGTATGTTCTCAGAATGTGCATGATAGCACTAAGGTGGTAATAAATAATTTATTACCGCATTGGTGCTATCATGCACAACAATAATTATTATTGTTATTTGTACAAAATATATAACCGCACATACCAAAATCAATAGAAACTGTGGTACTAAATTTATTAAATCAAATCTTATAATTATATTAAACTAGCTGACCCGGCGAACTCTGTTCCGCCTTAACAGCCGGTCCCATCTTTTTCTCGCGTCGCACTCACTGTAAGAAACTGTGCTATCCTTGTTGCACTGCGTACGTGCAAAAACGTGCGTTCTCACACAGGAACGCTGTCGAACGGGATAAAGAGTATTCTATGTCCGTCTCCTGGCTCTAAACTTCCTGCTCACCAAATCGGTACAGCCGTTCTTGAGTTATAAATAGCGTAACTAACACGACTATATATAGATATAACGGCGAACGAAAGGCGGCTATCATTATCGCCTTCTGTTATCAGTGCGGCGTAACAACAATGGGTTACAACAGGCAACAATGACCGCTAACATGCGAAATCACGCGAAAACGCGCAAAAACGTGCGTTCTCACACAGGAACGCTGTCGAACGGGATAAACAGTATCCTATGTCCGTCTCCTGGCTCTAAGCTTCCTGCTCATCAATTTTCAGCCAAATCGATACAGTCGTTCTTGAGTTATAAATAGTGTAACTAACACGACTTTCTTTTATATATATATATATATAGATTTGGTTATGAAACTATAAATAAATTAATAAATTGAAAAAAGTTTTGTTATATCTGCTTCCAAAAATGGCCACAATACATTTACACCTTTTTATAACATCTTGTTTTATTTCCAATTTGTTTTCCTTAAACATTCGGCAAAAAAATTGTACATAAACTATTGACATGTAAAGGAACCATTCATTTCTGGTTGTTTCTAAATATCATTTTTAAACAGTTCTCCAATCAGGAAAAAAAATCACATTAGAATAACAATAACACAAATAAACAACCACAATAACAAAAAACATACATTCAATAAACAAACACTTTAACAAAATGAAAATGGTATAATATAAAATTACAATTATTACAAAATTTTATTATTTCAATCTGTGTTCCAGATCAAGAGGATGTATTCTTTTCAATTTTCTTGCCATTGTTCTGTCGTCTAAGATGTGGATGGCTAGATTATTGCTAAGATTTTCGAGTCTGTGTTGGTATTTGAGAGATTTAAGAGTGATTTCCTCTTTAATAGTGGTGATATGGAGATCTTTATGTATAGTGGCTTTTGACACAAACCAGGAAGCATTGCTTAATATTCTGAGACTTTTTGATTGAAATATTTGAGTTAATTCTACATTTGAGTGTGAGGCTGTTCGCCAGATTTCAATTCCATATGTCCATATAGGTTTCAATATTGATTTGTTAAGTAAGACTTTATTTTCTAGACTTACAGAAGATTTTCTCCCTAATAACCATGAGAGTTGCCTCTGTTTTAGTTTACCTTCTTTTGTTTTAATTGAAATATGTTTTTTCCAAGTCAACTTTTTGTCAAGGTGTAGTCCGAGATATTTCACGGTGTCTACGTTTTCAATTAGTTTTCCGTTTATTTCTGTTCTTGTATTTATTGTTCTTCTTAGAGTAAATATTATACATTTGGACCTTGTTTCATCCATTCTTATTCTCCAGAGATTAAACCATTCATTCCTCTTTATATGCGTCAGGTGGTTTTTCAATGTTCTTGTTGCCGTTTCTAGGTTTTCGCGCGAAAGTAGCAGGGCTGTGTCATCTGCATATGTTGTAGTGATATTCGGTGACCGAGGTAAGTCAGAGGTGTACAGCTTGTAAAGGACTGATCCAAGAATGCTGCCCTGTGGTTCTCCTGATAGTATTACATGGAACGATGCTATTTCATCCCCGGATTTTATTTAAAAAAATCGATCCAAAATGAAAGATCGAATTATGTTGTACAATGGATGTGGCCGACATTTTTGATTTTGTATAATAAGGCTTGATGCCACACATTAAGCGCTCGCGTAATATCTAGAAATAGAGCTGGCCAATACATTTTATTTTCTAGAGCTTCGTTGTTAGTGTTGACTATTCTATGAATCTGTTCTATAGTAGAATGTTGTTTCCTGAAACCAAACTGATGATCTGGAATTGCGTCATTATCTTCGAGTACAGGATATACACGGAATAGTAGTAGTTTCTCAAACTTATTGATCTGTACGATGTAACTTCGTGTAGAAGTTTTCCAGGTTTTGGAATTACAATTATTTGTGCCAGTTTCCACTGCGAAGGATAATGCCCGATGTGTATTATTCCATTAAAATAGATGTTGGGAGGACAATGAGTTTTTTATGCAGTTTTTAAGCATTTCCCCTGTTATACGATCGTGACCAGGTGGCTTGTGGTTTGATAGTAATTTCAGTCCTGCTGTGAATTCTTTTGTGGAGATGAATTTAATTGGGTGCGACATTTGAAGTGGACTTTCCGTAAATTCTATAATTTCTTGTTCTTCTGTGAGTAATGCTGAGATGTATAGTTGAAATGCTTTTGTAAAATAATTTTCAAATTCTTCTGCCTTATATTTTTCTGTTATGGCCCAACTTCCATCGATTTTATGGAGGGGGAACATGTTTTGTAGGTCTTTTTAATTTTTTAGTAATTTTCCATAAGGAGTTATCCGTTGCTTTTGAAGTTTGTCTACGAGTTCCTTCATTTCCTCTGAGGGATATTCTTGTAATTTTCTTGTTAAATGGCGGGAAGATCTGTTTAGTATACGTCAACCTATTCCGTAATATTTGTTGCGGAAAGTGAGCGAAATGTCACGAAATTTCATTTTTCGAAGTTGCTCTCTACGCTAGAACTAGATAGCGCGGAGAACTTTGTCGTTGAAGAATTCCTCCGGTTACTTACACCCTCTTTCCAGTACATAAAGTCAAGCATTTTCGTAAAAGAGTCTCTTGCATTTCGTTTAGCGTGTTCTTACACAAGGAGAGGATCGTTGGAACGCAATGACTCAGAACGGGAGCTTTCGTGTTGTGAATGCAGTTTGGGATTGAATTCGCTACGAGGAAGAGTTCTTTTCAAACACTACATTGAGCAATAATACCAGAAAATAGTTGAGAATGAAAACATATTCCCTAAAATGCAGACAGTGTTGCCGAATAGTGTGGTTTTTTTCCCATTCAAAACGTAAATAGAAATGTTTCTTCTCTTTCTTTCTAATCGAATTCTTTTAATTAAGGAGTTTTTTTTGTATACGTAAAACAGAGTTCAATTTTGCAGTCTAATTGTTCACATTTTTTTGCCTTGCGCTATAATTATTTATCGGTTTTGATTTGGTAAATCGTGATACTCACTAAATGACGTGAAATATGGATTTCTTTAAATTAATAAAGATAATGTTTTTCTTTGATGTGTCTGGTCTGTGGCATTAAGCCTCTAATCTTTCGACTGTGTTGGTTATGTTCCCATTCCACCTATTTCCTCTCATGGACAAGTATCATAATTTACGAATCTCTGCATATTTGAAATGTTGTATGAATTTAATATCATTTCTAAAACTAAGTGTAGAGGATGACTTAAAATTCATTTTAACTAAGTTATGTATTTTCATGTTAGCATTTTTCCCGTTCTCAACTGCCTTCGCTTGGTGTTGTTGGTAGATACCAATTCCTAAAACCTTTGACCCTTTGTGTCTGTACTATTATTACCAATATATTATGTCATTTATTTGAGAAAAATATTAAATGGGATTCTATGTTACTGATAATATATTGAAACCATAATTAATAGTTGTTTTTCACAACTTCTACCTTTTTATGAATACGTCAATACAATGAAAAGAAGATCCGCCCTGTAGCTGCTATCCATGACGGGAACTTATTAATTTCTATAATGAAAATAAAAAGGAAATTATACTTAAAAGTAATAGCAAATGAGTGTAAATTAGGAGACCCTGCTTAATTCTGGAGTTGACAAATGTTTGGAATATCTTACTAGCAACTAACCACGTGTTGAATTGAAACATTCAATATTCTGAGAAATCGAAATGTATTCCTCTGATTTGCTCAGTTAATTCTATCGGAAAGTGAGGTATCATACAAGTAGTGTATTTTTTAAGTAATACTTTTTAATTTGTGACCACATCCAAAATATTTTAACAAAACAAGAAAACTAACAAAAAAATCACCCTAGGAGTGTCCTTGCCTTTCAAAAGTGCGAATGATTTTTAATTTACGTGTGTTTTTATACTGAAAAACGAATATGTAAAATTAATACAAAGAGCATTCATTGGGTGCTAGAAAAATATAGTTTAAATTTGATACTAAATGTTATTTTATTCCTAACTTAATATTTTGTATATAATCACACATGATAAAGGAAATATATTTCTGAAGCAGTAAATTAAAACTTTTGCCATTCGCTTCGATTAATACGAAACATTGAAATTTTAAAGTTCTCTTCCCTGCGGTGATACATGTAGCAAATATGCTTTTGACGTTGAATTGACGGCGTACATTTTATAATAACCTTTATTCCTTTTAAATCGTTTTAAATACAGGAACAACAGGGTTTCACACAAATGTCGATAATATTTTTCATTTACAAGTGGGACGTGATACAGACGTTTCCTTCAGTATTTCGGAGTTAATAAAATCGCATTGAGCTATGCAACAATGGGAGTTACTCAAACTTTTCGAATCTAATTGTGAGAGTATTCATTATAAAACCTAAAATAATAATTAATAATTTTAAAATAAAATTTTCAAAAGCAATTTCAATTTAATTATTTGTATATAAGTTTGCATATCGGTGTATTGTACAAAATAAAATTAAAACAATAATGTACTAATTGCATTGTACTTAACATTTCTATGAAATAAACTAAGATAAGGGGAGGGAAACAATTTTTATTTTTCTGAATATTGAATATTTCAGTACAATACGTAATTATTTGTTAGTACAACGTTCGTACCATTAGTTACGTTGACTGAGAATTTGTTCCATTTCTAGTATTTTTCATTTACAAATTATCTAAAATGGATTACGGATATAGTCCGAAATATGATTAATTCACGAATTTGTCGATTAATTTACACATTAACCTCACGAGCTGTATAAAGTTGTAGGAGCGACGATAAACGACGCTAAATATGAGTTTAGGCTAACTATGAGTTTAGCATAGCTGGCTACCATTAAGGTTATTGACCTAGTGTTAGGCGAGTGTTAAGGCGAGTTTGCGAGAAGTATTTTGTCATAAAAATGTGATGGGAATTATGCGTTGTATAGACTCAAGTTTGTTTTATGTAAGTTGTGAAGGCCGGAGCCTCGTCGTTCTGTCTGAGACATTCTTAGCAAACCGTAAGTTGAAGTATTAATGATATTTGGTAGAATCGTGCGAAAAGAAATCTGCGACACACTGAAACTTAAAACTATACTCCTTGACTCTTAGGGAATTAGCGTTAGGATCTTCTTTATAACATTACTAGCTGACCCGGCGAACTCTGTTCCGCCTTAACAGCCGGTCCCATCTTTTCTCGCGTCGCACTCACTGTGAGAAACTTACTATCCTTGTTGCACTGCGTACGTGCAAAAACGTGCGTTCTCACACAGGAACGCTGTCAAACGGGATAAACAGTATCCTATGTCCGTCTCCTGGCTCTAAGCTTCCTGCTCACCAAATCAGTACAGCCGTTCTTAAGTTATAAATAGTGTAACTAACACGACTATATATAGATATAACGGCGAACGAAAGGCGGCTATCATTATCGCCTTCTGTTATCAGTGCGGCGTTACAACATTGAGTTACAACAGGCAACAATGACCGCTAACATGCGAAATCACGCGAAAACGTGCGAAAACGTGCGTTCTTACACAAGAACGCTGTCGAACGGGATAAACAGTATCCTATGTTCGTCTCCTGGCTCTAAGCTTCCTACTCACCAATTTTCAGCCAAATCGGTTCAGCCGTTCTTGAGTTATAAATAGTGTAACTAACACGACTTTCTTTTATATATATAGATAAGCGTTAATCACAAATCTGATATTCCTCGGCACCGTAATCTACTGAACCGCTTCTCCTACTCTACCCACCCTCAGTTTGATAATGTGCACTTTATTTGACTGAAGTTCACAGTATGCTTCAAATGTGTTCCCAAGTACTTTGGACTCTATGTATCAGTTTTGGGTAATGTAAACATAAATTGGATT